>WNWK01050122.1:0-12963 GCA_009830355.1 Cherax destructor | reverse complement strand
TACCATTATCTTATTTCATATATTCATATTTGTTAGTGGTTAACATAAATTTTGTTTTTGTATTTTTGAAAATTCACAGCTTTTTCTCTACAGGGCCCTTATGAATGCAAATATCGACCCTGATATAAACCCTTTATTGAACTGCACAAATAATCCTAACAGTAATTGTCATTACTACACTGCTAGTCAGGCTAAAACTCTACTCAGTGTCAACAAGAACATTACAGTCTTCAACTATAATGTTAGATCATTGAGTAAACACTTGATGACCTCCTTGCATTACTAAGTCTCTAAATGCTACTAAACTTTCATTATTCTTACTGAAACCCGACTCAAACAAGATTTGACAGACATGTTTACCATACCTGGTTACACAGCCATACATAACTGCAGGCCTGACCAACCAGGAGGAGGCACTGCCATCTATTACTCTGATGAACTGTAATGTATGAAATCTACTTGCACAAGGGATGACAACGGAGAATATATAATAGCTAAATTCACATCAAAAAACCTAAAGAAAACCTGTAACAGTAGGAGCAGTCTACAGACTACCACAGACAAATACTTACACTTTTAGTAGTAACCTTAGAAACATTATAACTGAGTCAGAGTTGAACAAACACCACCTGATACTTACAGGAGACTTCAACATAAACCTCATCCAAGCACCTGATCCTCTAGTAGCTGATTTCACAAACACTATGAGCAACTGCTTAACTCTTAGTATAACTAAGCCAACAAGAATCTCTGAGACAAGTGCCTCATTACTTGACCATATCTAGACCAACATGATATCCCCACTGCAAGCAGACAACACTACAGACCACTACCCCACCTTTCTCATAACCAACTTATGTAAATTGCCTCAAGAACTTAGAAAGATTACATTTCGCCTGCATGATGAGACATCGGTAAATAATTTAATATTAGCACTAGGTGACATTGATTGGCATAGCTAGCTGACAGCAATAATATTGACAAAGAAGTCAATACTTTTTTAAGTAAAACCCTAAACCTCTATAACATGCATTGTCTGATCAAAACAAAGCAGATCACAGAAAAGAAGTTAAACAGCTCATGGCTAACAAATAGTATCCTCAAATCTATTGATAAAAAGCACCAACTTGAAAACAGTTCAGATTATGTCTGATTACTGAAGAACTGGCTAAACAATACACATCAATACTCTCAAAACTACGAAAATCAAAGCAAATGTATTACGAAAATAGATTTATTAAAATAAAAGGTGATTTGAAAAGTACCTGGCAAACCCTCTCCAAAATTTTGGGCTCTAGGAAACCATCTGGAAACAGAGAGATAAACTTAACTAAAGCAGATGAACCTCGCATATAGCCTATAGATGCAGCCAACAAATTTAATGTCTTCTCTACTGTAGGGTCAAAGCTAGCAAGTACAATTTCAAGCTCAAATACGTACCTAGCCGAAAGACTACCTCACTGGCAACTACCCAAATTCTCCATATCTAGTTACAACTAATTCTACTGAAGTCTCACTCATCATTAAATCATTAAAAAACAAAGCAGGAGATCTAGATTACTTGCCACTATTCATATATAAAAAGCAGCACATGTGCTGTCACTCATTATTGCAACAATGTTTAACAAATCTGTAGTGTCCTCAACATTCCAATGTATACTCAAGACAGCAAGGGTTACCCCGATCCTCAAAGGATTGGGGTAACTGACTTGAACAACCTTTACTAGGCCAACCCCTACCACACCTTCCCTCCACTACAGATTTATACACTCTCGAAGTCATTCTATTTTGTTCCATCTCTACATTTCCAAACCATCTCAACAACCCCTCCTCAGCCCTCTGGATAATAGTTTTAGAAATCCCGCACCTCCTCCTAATCTCCAAACTACGGATTCTCTGCATTATATTCACATCACACATTGACCTCAGATATGACATTTCCACTGCCTCCAGCCTTCTCCTTGTTGCAACATTCACAACCCATGTCTCACACCCATACAAGAGTGTTGGTATAACTATACTCTCATACATTACTCTCTTTGCTTTCATGGATAAAGTTCTCTTGTCTCCACAAGCTCCTCAGTGCACCACTCACCTTTTTCCTTTCATTAATTCTATGATTCACCTCATCCTTCATAGACCCATCTGCTGACACATCCACTCCCAAATACAGTGGACCCTCGGTTAACGAAAAAACTTCATCCCAGAAGCCTGCTCAAGTGCCATTACCGAACGAATTTACTTCCTTAAGAAATAATGTCACGTAGGTTAGTCTATTTCAGACCCCCTAAAATACACTTCCACATGCACTTACAATATTATACTTACATAATTGTACGATTTCCGGGGTGTTCGTTAACCGAGGGTCCACTGTATCTGAACACATTCACCTCCTCCATACTCTCTCCCTCCAATCTGATATCCAATCTTTTGTTACCTAATCATTTTGTTATCAACTTTCTCTTTCCTATATGTATTCACTTTTAATTTCCTTCTTTTACATACCCTACCAAATTCGTCCACCAACCTCTGCAACTTCTCTTCAGAATCCCTCAAAAGCACAGTGTCATCAGCAAAGAGCAACTGTGATAATTCCCACTTTGTGTTAGATTCTTTATCTTTTAACCCCACACCTCTTGCCAACACCTGAGCATTCACTCCCTCTATAAATACGTATATTGAACAACCATGGTGACATCACACATCCCTGTCTAAGGCCTACTTTTACTGGGAAATAATCTCCCTCTCTCCTACATACTCTATCCTGAGCCTCACTATCCTCGTAAAAACTTTAAACCGCTTTCAATAACCTACCTCCTATTCCATACATTTGCAGCATCTGCCACATTGCCCCCCTATCCACCCTATTATATGCCTTTTTCAAATCCATAAATGCCACAAACACCTCTTTACCCTTATCTAAATAATGTTCTCATATATGTTTCACTGCAATCACTTGGTCTACACATCCCCTACCTTTCCTAAACCTCCTTGTTCATCTGCTATCCTGCTCTTCGTCTTACTCATAATTTCAATAATAACTCTACCATACACTTTATCAGGTATACTCAACAGACTTTATTTCTTTTTATTAACACATCGGCCGATTCCCACAAAGGCAGGGTGGCCCGAAAAAGAAAAACATTCATCATCATTCACTCCATCACTGTCTTGCCAGAGGGGTGCTTTACACTACAGTTATAAAACTGCAACATTAACACCCCTCCTTCAGAGTGCAGACACTGTACTTTCCATCTCCAGGACATTCTATTGAAGTCAATCTATTTCGTTCCATCCTCTCTACATGTCTGAACCACCTCAACAACCCCTTCTCAGCCCTCTGGATAATAGTTGTAGTAATCCCACACCTCCTCCTAATTTCCAAACTACGTATTCTCTGCATTATATTCACACCACACATTGCCTTCAGACATGACATCTCCACTGCCTCCAGCCTTCTCCTTGTTGCAACATTCACAACCCATGCCTCACACCCATACAAGAGTGTTGGTAAAACTATACTCTCATACATTCCCCTCTTTGCTTTCATGGATAAAGTTCTTTGTCTCCACAAACTCCTCAGTTCACCGCTCCCCTTTTTTCCCATCATCAATTCTATGATATACATTATCTTTCATAGACCCATCCATTAGACACGTCCACTCCCAAATATCTGAATACATTCACCTCCTCCATACTCTCTCCCTCCAATCTGATATCCAATCTCTAGTCACCCAACCTTTTTGTTATCCTAATTACCTTACTCTTTCCTATATTCACTTTTAATTTCTTTCTTTTACATACCCTACAAAACTCATCCATCAACCTCTGCAACTTTTCTTCAGAATCCCCCAAAAGCACAGTGTCATCAGTAAAGAGCAACTGTGACAACTCCCACTTTGTGTTAGATTATTTATCTTTTAACCCCACACCTCTTGCCAACTCCTTCTATAAATATATTGAACAACCATGGTGACATCACACATCCCTGTCTAAGGCCTACTTTTACTGGGAAATAATCTCCCTCTCGCCTACATACTCTAACCCGAGTCTCATCATCCTCATAAAAATTTTCACCGCTTTCAATAACCTTCCTCCTATTCCATACATTTTGCAACTTCTGCCACATTGGCCCCCTATCCACCCTATCATATGCATTTTCCAAATCCATAAATGCCACAAACACCTGTTTACCCTTATCTAAATATTGTTCACCTATATGTTTCACTGTAAACACTTGGTCTACACACCTCCTACCCTTCCTAAACCCTCCTTGTTCATCTGCTATCCTGCTCTCCGTCTTATTCTTAATTCTTTCAATAATAACTCTATCATGTTCTTACTGATAGTTCCTCTCAGTCTTGTAGTGTTCTTACTGATAGTTCCTCTCAGCCTGAGGTTCTTACTGATAGTTCCTCTCAGCTTGATGTTCTTACTGATAGTTCTCTCAGCTTGTATGTTCTTACTGATAGTTCCTCTCAGCCTTGTAGTGTTCTTACTGATAATTCCTCTCAGCCTTGTAGTGTTCTTACTGGTTTGTTCCTCTCAGCTTTGTAGTGTTCTTACTGATAGTTCCTCTCAGCCTTGTAGTGTTCTTTTACCTGCATAGTTCCTCTCAGCCTTGTAGTGTTCTTACTGATAGTTCCTCTCAGTCTTGTAGTGTTCTTACTGATAGTTCCTCTCAGCTTGTAGTGTTGTTACTGATAGTTCCTCTCAGCCTTGTAGTGTTCTTACTGATAGTTACTCTCAGCCTTGTAGTGTTCTTACTGATAGTTCCTCTCAGTCTTGTAGTGTTCTTACTGATAGTTCCTCTCAACCTTGTAGTGTTCTTACTGATAGTTCCTCTCAGCCTTGTTGTGTTCTTACTGATAGTTCCTCTCAGTCTTGTAGTGTTCTTACTGATAGTTCCTCTCAGTCTTGTAGTGTTCTTACTGATAGTTCCTCTCAGCCTTGTAGTGTTCTTACTGATAGTTCCTCTCAGTCTTGTAGTGTTCTTACTGATAGTTCCTCTCAGTCTTGTAGTGTTCTTACTGATAGTTCCTCTCAGCCTTGTAGTGTTCTTACTCATAGTTCCTCTCAGTCTTGTAGTGTTCTTACTGATAGTTACTCTCAGCCTTGTAGTGTTCTTACTGATAGTTCCTATCAGCCTTGTAGTGTTGTTACTGATAGTTCCTATCAGCCTTGTAGTGTTCTTACTGATAGTTCTTCTCAGCCTTGT
Source organism: Cherax destructor (assembly GCA_009830355.1). NCBI lineage: Eukaryota > Metazoa > Arthropoda > Malacostraca > Decapoda > Parastacidae > Cherax > Cherax destructor. The sequence continues at coordinate 7,745 of WNWK01050122.1, read as the reverse complement.
AATGTTCTTACTGATAATTCCTCTCAGTCTTGTAGTGTTCTTACTGATAGTTCCTCTCAGCCTTGTAGTGTTCTTACTGATAGTTCCTCTCAGCCTTGTAGTGTTCTTACTGATAGTTCCTCTCAGTCTTGTAGTGTTCTTACTGATAGTTCCTCTCAGCCTTGTAGTGTTCTTTTACCAATACAGGTGTGACTTATTTTTAAAAACTGTATAATAAATGTTGCACTTTTTGAATTGTAGTATCAGCAATCTTCTGTAAAGATATTGATGGAGTGATGATGACAGTGTTTCCTCTTTTTTGAGTCACCCAACCTTGGTGGGAAATAACCGATGTATTTAAAACAAATAGTCTTGTGTATTATGTATAGAATATGAGATTAGAAGGAAGTGCAGAGTTAATAAAAGTATTATCCTGAGAGCTGATGAGGGGTTGTTGAGATGCTGTGAATGTTTAGGCAGGATGGAACAAGATTGGTTAACTTGGAGGACATATAAATCTGTAGTGGAGGGAAAGCAAGGTAGGATTCTTCCAATGAAAGGTTGGAAGGAGGGGGTAGAGGAGGTTTTGTGTGCAAGGGGCTTGGACACCAAGCAGGCATGTGTGAACATGTTAAAAAGGAGTGGAGGGAAATTGATTTTGAACATGACATGCTATTGTAGTGTGAGCTAGATAACATTTGTGAAGACATTTAGGAAAACTGGTTAATTGACACTTAGAAGGTACCTGGAGGTAGGGAATACAGTGCCTGCACTCTGAAGGAGGGGTGAAGGAAATTGGCTTGAAAGAACAGGTGCAAGGGCTGCACTCTGAAGGAGGTGAAGGTGAAGCGTGGGAAGTAAAGTTGCCTGCCTCTAAATGAAGGGGAGTTATGTGATTGAAGAAATAAGTTCCTGCACTCTCAAGGATGGGTGGAGGTGAGGGGGTAAAGTGCCTGCACTCTGAAGGAGGTGAAAGGGGGACAGTGCCTGCACCTGAGGAGGTGAATGGGAAGTACAGTGCCTGCACTCTGAGAGGTGAATGGGAGAATGGCATGAAGGAGGTGAAGGTGAAGTACAGTGCCTGCACTCTGAAGGAGGGGTAGAGTGGGAAGTGCCTGACCCGAAAAATGGGTGGGGTAAGGGGAATAGGGCTACCAAGTGCATGACTCACTCAAGGAGGGGAGGGGAGTGGGGGGTGAGGGAAGTACAGTGCCTGCACTCTGAAGGAGGGGTGAAGGTGGGAAGTACAGTGCCTGCACTCTGAAGGAGGGGTGAAGGTGTGAAGTATATTTACAGTTTGGATGAACATCTGAAGTGTAATATCAGTCCTCCTCTTGCAAGACAGTGATGGAGAAAGTGTTTCTTCTTTATTGAGTCACCTTACCTCAGTGGTGTGCTTAAAATAATAATAATATTAATTATAATGATTATTATAAAAGGTCATAAGTTTTCAATTTTATTTTGCAGATCGTTTGATACCAGAGACTGGCACTTGTAGTGTCAATACTACAGGTCATCCTGGTACTAGAAGGTGGCACTTGTAGTGTCAATACTGCAGGTCATCCTGGTACAAGAAGATGGTGCTTGTAGTGTCAATACTGCAGGTCATCCTGGTACAAGAAGGTGGCACTTGTAGTGTCAATACTGCAGGTCATCTTGGTACAAGAAGGTGGCACTTGTAGTGTCAATAATGCAGGTCATCCTGGTACAGGAAGGTGGCACTTGTAGTGTCAATACTGCAGGTTATTCTGGTACAAGAAGGTGGTACTTGTAGTGTCAATTCTGCAGGTTATCCTGGTACAAGAAGGTGGCACTTGTAATGTCAATACTGCAGGTCATCCTAGTACAAGAAGGTGGCACTTGTAGTGTTAATAATGCAGGTCATCCTGGTATAAGAAAGTGGTACTTGTACTGTCAATTCTGCAGGTTATTCTGGTACAAGAAGGTGGTACTTGTAGTGTCAATTCTGCAGGTTATCCTGGTACAAGAAGGTGGCACTTGTAGTGTCAATACTGCAGGTCATCTTGGTATAAGAAGGTGGCACTTGTAGTGTCAATACTGCAGGTCATCCTGGTACAAGAAGGTGGTACTTGTAGTGTCATTTCTGCAGGTTATCCTGGTACAAGAAGGTGGCACTTGTAATGTCAATACTGCAGGTCATCCTGGTACAAGAAGGTGGCATTTGTAATGTCAATACTGCAGGTCATCCTGGTACAAGAAGGTGGTACTTGTAGTGTCAACACTGCAGGTTATCCTGGTACAAGAAGGTGGCACTTGTAGTATCATTGCTGCAGGTCATCCTGGTACAAGAAGGTGGCACTTGTAGTTTCTGTACTGCAGGTCATCCTGATACATGAAGGTTGTACTTGTAGTGTCAATACTGCAGGTCATTCTGGTACAAGAAGGTAGTACTTGTAGTGTCAACACTGCAGGTCATCCTGGTACAAAAAGGTGTCGCTTGTAATATCAATACTGCAGGTCATCCTGGTACAAGAAGGTTGTACTTGTAGTGTCAATACTGCAGATCATCCTGGTACAAGAAGGTGGCACTTGTAGTGTCAATACTGCAGGTCATCCTGGTAGAAGATGGTGGTACTTGTAGTGTCAGTATTACAGGTCATCCTGGTACAAGAAAGTGGTACTTTTAGTGTCAATACTGCATGTCATCCTGGTACAAGAAGGTGGCACTTGTAGTGTCAATGCTGCAGGTCATCCTGGCAGAAGAAGGTGGTACTTGTAGTATCAATATTACAGGTCATCCTGGTACAAGAAGGTGGCATTTGTAGTGTCAATACTGCAGGTCATCCTGGTACAAGAAGGTGGTACTTGTAATGTCAATTCTTCCGGTCATCCTGGTACATGAAGGTGGTACTTGTAGTGTCAATACTGCAGGTCATCCTGGTACAAGAAGGTGGTACTTGTAATGTCAGTACTCCAGGTCATCCTGGTACAAGAAGGTGGTACTTGTAGTGTCAATGCTGCAGGTTATCCTGGTACAAGAAGGTGGTACTTGTAGTGTCAATGCTGCAGGTTATCCTGGTACAAGAAGGTGGTACTTGTAGTGTCAATATTACAGGTCATCCTGGTACAAGAAGGTGGTACTTGTAGTGTCAATACTAATGCAGTGTCTTATACAGTGACAACACTGTAACAACAGTGTTGGTACTACAACACTTGGAGTGTCAACAACAGTGTCATAATGTTAATGTGTCATAAATATCTGCTAGTGTCATCCTTCCTATTCCTCAGACACTATTACCCCTACAGGTTTAGTGCTTGCTATACTTAATAGAATAATACAGGAATATTAGTTTTCTGTGTAATAAAATATTCTCAAATATCCCCTGGTTAAACAATTTAAATATATGAGAACGTATTGTTCACTATGTCTAAAATACCTGAAAAACAATGTGTTGAGGCAACACAATGTACAGTTGTTCATGTAGGAGAACAATTATATCAACATTCACACTCACTCAAACAATCTTCACAACAATCTCAGTGTGGATATCAGACCAGGTTTATCATAGGCAAAAATACACTTCAGTGTTCAGTGTGTCTAAAAGAGTTTTCTGAAAAATATAATTTAGTCATTCACATGAGAACTCATACTGGAGAGAAGCCATATCAGTGTTCAGAATGTCTGAAAGACTTTTCTAAAAAATAAACTTAGTAAGTCACATGAGAACTCATACTGGAGAGAAGCCATATCAGTGTTCAGAATGTCTGAAAGACTTTTCTCAAAAATCAAACTTAGTAAGTCACATGAAAATTCATACTGGAGAAAAGCCATATCAGTGTTCAGAATGTCTGAAAGACTTTTCTGGGAAAGAAGATTTAGAAAGACACATGAGAACTCATACTGGAGAGAAGCCATATCAGTGTTTAGAATGTCTGAAAGACTTTATTCAAAAATCACATTTAGAAAAACACATGAGAACTCATACTGGAGAGAAGCCATATCAGTGTTCAGAATGTCTGAAAGACTTTTCTCAAAAATCACATTTAGAAAGACACATGAGAACTCATACTGGAGAGAAGCCATATCAGTGTTCAGAATGTCTGAAAAACTTTTCTAAGAAATCAAGCTTAGTAAGTCACATGAGAAATCATACTGGAGAAAAGCCATATCGGTGTCCAGATTGTCTGAAAGACTTTTCTGAAAAATCACACTTATTAAGTCATATGATATCTCATACTGGAGACAAGCCATATCAGTGTTCAGAATGTCTGAAAGACTTTTCTAAAAAATCAAACTTAGTAAGTCACATGAGAATTCATACTGGAGAGAAGCCATATCAGTGTTCAGAATGTCTGAAAGAATTTTCTGGGAAATCAAGTTTAGCAAGTCACATGAGAACTCATACTGGAGAGAAGCCATATCAGTGTTCAGAATGTCTGAAAGACTTTTCTAGAAAATCAGGTTTAGCAAGTCACATGAGAACTCATACTGGAGAGAAGCCATATCAGTGTTCAGAATGTCTGAAAGACTTTTCTAGAAAATCACATTTAGTAAGACATATGAGAACTCATACAGAAGAGAAGCTATATTAGTGTTCAGAATGTCTGAAAGACTTTTCTGAAAGACTACATTTAAAAAGTCACATGAGAAGTCATACTAGAGAGAAAGCTTTGTCAGAGGTGGAGTCATGTGTCATGCGCTAATATTTCTTCCTCTACCAACACTGATAAAACCCTTTCCCTGTTGGTCTCATAATATTACGTCTTGCAAACCAGTGTTGGTCCCATAATATCATGGCTTGGAAGCCAGTATCAGTCCCTTAATACTACACCAAAATTTTAGCAGCTTACAATCTTGTGGGAGAAAGCTGGTAGGCCTATATATGAGAGAATGGGTCTGAGTGGTCAGTGTGTGCAGTATAAAAAAATCCAACACTATGCAGTGCATAATGAAAAAAAAAAACTTACCCTGGAAGATATACTACAGAAATTGAGATTATTTTGAATAGTTTATGGACTAAAACCTCCTTAAGGGGGCTCCTTGTCGTGGTAGAGAGGCTATTGGTGTGAGGAATTGGATCTCTTGGTCTTCTTCCTCAGACCGAACCTAATTACCCCCCAATCCATTTTTTCCCTTTCGTCCTCTTCCTCGTCATCCCTCCCTTATTCCCTTCCCATTTTTAGCCTGTGGGATTCTCTCCATAGGCATTCTGGTTCCTAGGTAGGGGGTAGGGTACCATGGCCCATCCCATTCTATTGAGGTTCTTAGCAGTGGTGTAATTTGCTGTGGAATCTGGATCGCCTGGGGATGTCCCGATCCCTCTCCGGTCTTCCGGGGGGTGGCTTTGGGTATCTTTCGGGCAACGGGTGTCTCTCTGGAGGCCACCTTTTGGATTCTGGGGGTGGTGGCCGAAGGACATATGCTTTGTGGCGGGTATCTGGCCGCCCTCTCTTTTGTCCGCCGAGGTGGCTTGGTGGATGTAAGGTTGCTATCCCGGATTGCTGGTTTACTGGCATGAAGGGTAGGGTATGGCACGGGTTCTATGCAGCATCTGCACTACTTGCAGTGTTGAGGTTCTCTGGGTGCGGAGGGGGATGTACGCTTCTTTCATTCCTCGTAGGAGCTATTCCTCCACATTCCTCTTTTTTTTTTTTTTTTTTTCTTTTTTCTTAAAAACAAAAAGAAAGAAGTAACCTAACCATGGATGCCCTAATCCGTGAACCTACCCCCGGCCCCTTCTTGATACCACACCTAGTTCTGACCCTACCTCGTTAATGGCCAACTCTTTGGACAACTCTAATACCCCTGTACCTCTTGCTGGTGCTGGTTCGTTACCTGCTTCAGGTACCAGGGCTCCGACTGGCCCTTTTGATACGTCTGACCTTCACTATTCTCTGACCTTGATTCCGGCTTCTCCCTTAACTGTGCAGCACGACCCTTACATGACGATTCGACACTTCCTTCTCGTTCATCTCAGAAACAACCAGCTTGTCACTCACTCCCCTTAAACTCTGTTTCACACTACTCAATGGACAAAGTTTTTTACTCTGCGACTGACTTCTCCTATAATAATAATAATACTATATTTATTTAGACATGGTACAATGATACATAGTTAGGTAGACATGATACAATGAAAAGTAGGTATAAATGATATGTATATGCCAAAAGCCCCTAATATGCTGTGCATTGCGGGCATTCTTAAGATTAATTATTTGTAGACTACATGGTAAAAACTTATGGTTGATAATTTATAAAATAAGTATAATTGTGTATCTAAGTTGTAAAATTTGAATATAAGTTGAACATAATAATTTATTAGTTGTAGCAATGCAACTAATTGAGTGAGATAACAATTTAAAATAATTAGTTGCATTGCAGTGAAAATTTACGTGGTCATTATAATGCAAATGTTATAGAAACAGTTAGTTTAGTATGTATTATTCATAACAGGTTTTTACATTTAAGTGATTATTCTAATTTGTTGGGAATGTTTGATATTGTGCATTTAGGTTTGTGTTTGTGTGAGAAGGTGGTTTTATAGCATCATTTTGAATTCGGGAACAGGCAGGGTTTCTTTGGCAATGACAGGTAATGAATTCCAAATTTTCATGCCTTTTATATGCATTGAGTTTTTACATAGTGTTAGATGGACACGGTGAACATCGAGGAGTGATCTGTGTCTAGTGTTATGGTCATGTGTCCTGTTAAAATTGGTAAGGAGAAGTTTGAGTGTTGGGTTAATATTTGCATAGAGTGTTCTATGTATGTAATAGGCACAGCAAAATGTATGGATGTCTTGTATGGTGAGTAAGTTTAGGTTTTTGAATTTTGGTGGAGTATGTTGTCTAGAGTGTGAATTTGTTATCATTCTAACTGCTGCCTTTTGTTGTGTTATTAATGGTCTGAGATGAGTTATTGATGTTGAGCCCCATGTGCAGATTCCATAGGTGAGGTAGGGGTAAATGAGTGAGTGATTTAGGGTAAGGAGACCTGGTTGTGGAACATAGTACCGTATCTTAGATAGTATTCCCACGGTCTTTGAGACTTTCTTGGAAATTTGTTGTATATGTGTCTAATACCTATCTTTCAGACCATAGTATTGGTAAGGCTCTGCTACGCCATGTTGGTAAAGATATCTCATTTCATGCTCTCAAGAGCAGCACTCGCATCATTACGGTCCAGAATGCTGGCCAAGCTCGTGATCTTTCTCTTCTTAAGACCATAGTTACTGTTTCTATCACTATTGACAAGCATCATTCTCTCAATTCTTGAAGTGGTTCTGTCATTTTACCCCACACCATTGTCCAACGGAATTTCCAGACATGTGGTGATGACATTTTGGAGCAGCTTGAGCTCCAAGAACTCCCTATCCTTAAAGTTGACACTTTTGTCCTCCCTGTTAATAAGCGAAGACGTTTTCCTTGCAATATAGCTCATTTAACATTTGACAGCCGTGAACTACCACCTTTGGTTTACATTGCAGGTCAACGTTTACAAGTTTGAAAGGTGACCCCTACACCACAACAGTGTAGAAACTGCTGGCGTTTTGGTCATCCAGCGAAATATTGCAGGTCCATGGCCGAATGCCCAGTCTGTGGTGCCGACAAATATACCAGTCCTTCTTGTACTCTACCTCCCTCCTGCCTTAACTGTCATGAGGCACATCTATCATACTCTCGCCGTTGTCAGGTTTACCTGAATGAGTGGGAAATCCATTGTCTCAAAGAGAAGGAAGGCTTCTCATATGCTATGGCTGTCTCTCATCTACGCCTACAAGGGAGACTTATCCGTATTTCCTGTT
>WNWK01050121.1:0-12964 GCA_009830355.1 Cherax destructor | reverse complement strand
AATACTTTCCCAATAATAGAAACCCGCTTGTTATGCTGAGCATTTCGGAAATTAGGTCATTTTTTCCCCGGGAGGGCCCCCCACACCAGTCGACTAAACCCCCGAAACCCCTTTTTTTATACTGATGGGTAAAAGGGGGGACAGCAGGTGTCTTATGGAGACACGCCCCCAAGTTTTCCAGGAGTACCAGAGATTCGAACTCCAGCCCCGGGTGTGTGAGCTGAGGGTGCTAGCATTCGACCCAAAAACCCACTTGAAAGTAAAACCGCCCCCTAAAATTTTTGGGAAATTCACATTTTTGGAGTTTTTCCCAACAGGCCTATAGTTGCTCACAAAAAACCTATTTTTTCCAAAGGGGAAACCCCCCCCTTTAAACCCCCTCCAAAGGGAAATTAGTGGTGATGGCAAATTTATTATGTGAGCAATAGGAATTTTGGAAATTTCAGAGGCACCATTTTTTGGGAATTTAAACCCGGGGGATTTTATCTGGGTTTGGTGCCTTAGTTGGGTTTAAGTACTTCAAGGAGATACATTTATATTACAACTGTTTGAGGTTCCCCTTTATTGGTATAAAGGGGTATCAGAGTCTGTGTTAAGGATTTGATGCTCCCGGGTGGTTTACTTACTAGTGTTGATGAAAACAGATTTTAGTGGGAATTATAAAAAATTTTGCCAAAAAAGGGTGGCAACCATTATCGAATTTGGAAAAAGGGGACCCCATGCCCGTCCTGCCCAATTGCCTTTTATGAAGTGTATTTTTAAATGCTTTTGTAAGTGTTTTTTTGGGTCTAAAAGGACTGGGTCTATTTTTACATTATTCCTTATGGAAAAATTTTTAATTTTTTTGAACAGCATTCGGAATGAAAAAATGACGAAAACCGGGGATCCACTGTACTATGTTACATCTATGGGTTTATGGCATACCCCAACTGTTTTAGTTGTTGCCAGAGCTCTCTGGGGTTATTCTTGTACTTTCGATTTTGAGCAATAGTACCTTGCCTTTGCCCCTTTTTGTAGCCTCTGCACTCTGTTCCTCACCCTTGGAATTCATTTAGCCTGCAATATCCTGTCTGTTTTCCTTAAATCTTTTTAGAACTGGTCTCTGAATTTCATATTATCTAATATCTCAATAGTCATCCAGGGTTTAGTTCTCCGTTTAATCCTAACCTTTAACTGGTGTAATATTATCAAGGATGGCAGTGAACATTGTTTTTAATTTTCCCAGGCATTATTTACTTCTGTGCAACTTGTTATCACTGTCCAATCACAGTTGTGTAGCCTATTTACTAGTATTTCTTTACTGTAATTTCTATTTGATCTCATTTTTATTGTCCTGTGTAGGCTTATCCATTTCCTAATGATTTTTCTGGCAGTAAATGACGAGATGATCACTAAGGCCTGTGGTAATGACGTCTGACTGACTAATGTTCTCAGAGCAGTTACAAAATACATGGTCAATTAAGGTGGCTGAGAACTGATCCGGGTTGGTGTATTAATTAGTTGAGTGTAACTATTTAAACCTAGAATTTGCTTATACCTTTTACATAACCCATTATTTTGCTGTTGAAAACAGATTCTTATTATAATCAAAGAAAGCGCTAAACCAACAAGGGTCATACAGCGCTGCGGGGTAGAAAATAGTGTTGGGGCTATAAACAGCTAGGTGGAGAGGAAATCAGAGGTGAGGAGAGAAAAGGGGTGGAAGGGACGCTAAGGGATATGTGTCAAAGTTCATAAAGTAAAGCATTTGCTGACAAAAAGTCAAAAAGTGATTATAAGTCAAAGATAGGGCCGTCTGCAAGAAGAGAAGGTAAGGTAAGAGTGGTAGGGCAGCGGCGGCATTGGTGGTAAATCCTGGAGGTAAATCTGGTAAACCGGGCAATCTACAAGAAAGTGAAGAACCGAAAGAGGGACCCGACAAACCTCAAAGAGAGGAATAGGATGTCATTCCATGAGATACCCATGGGTAAGGCGAGTATGACCAATGCGGAGTTGAAAACAGATATTGAAGTCTCTCAGTATTACTGTCTTGCAATTGTTATCAATTCCAGACAACTCTCGAAAAGTCTTCTAAGAACTGGTCATGGGTGGGAGGGCTGTAACTAGTTCATACTAAGATGGGTTTGGTCTTGGGAAGCAACACTTCAAACCATAGAATCTCCAGTTTATTGTCATTCAAACCAGGTCTTGGGTTGTAGGCCAAGTAACTTCTTATATAGGCACATACCCCACCATCTTTTCTATTCCTATCTAAGCGTTTTATATTGTAACCTTCTATTTTGACCTCGTCGTCAGTCACCATATCATCCAACCAGGATTCAGAGATAGATATAACTGTTGCTCTAGTTCTATTAGCTAGAATCCTAATCTCTGCTAATTTTGGAAAAAGTGATCTCGCATTGACATGAATAAAGTGAAGGCCTGTTTTCATAAAACATTCATAATCATCAGTATATGGCAAGGGGTCATTTGTATTAAAATTAAGTAAATCAATGTCATCACTGCTAAAGGGTAACTGTTACAAAATGAAATCTAGCACCATTACCATAACCCAACACACATCCATTATGTACCGACCCCTTACACATTTTACATAAGGTATATTTACTGTTCTTCTTTCGTACCTTAGTACAGTGTATACATATGCCTGGTGGTGTTTGAGATAATAAGAATGGTTCTATTGTCTCACATTGACCTATGTATGCATTACATATAGAGTTAAGATTAGAATTCTTAGCTACTAGGAGTGGGAAGTGCTCCACCATCTCAGGCTGTGAGGGACACCACATGCAGTACAAGGAGTCCATCATGGTGCAGATGAGCTGCCAGTCATGAATGCCCAACCTGGAGGCGAGTCAGTGCAACATCCACTGAGTGATTGGGATGGTGAGCCCAAGGGCAGGGCCACTGAAAGATTGGACAGAGCTCAATGCCGAAGAAGAGGGAGTGTGCCAAATCCTCCTGCCATAAATGGCGGATTTCCTTCCAAACAGTCCTAATGAAATCACTGTGGCCCAGTGCAAGAGGGATAATGGTAGGAATTGTGTGTGCGAGGGAGTCTGCTCTATCAGCTACTTCATTGCCCCGAATGCCAACATGAGCCAGTACCCACTGAAGGGAGATGCTCCAACCCGGACTCCGCAGGAAATCCAGAAGAAGAAATTGTGTCTGTCAGATGAGGAAATGGAGGGACCGTGGATGGGCAGAACACAAAAGTGCTAGAGAAGAGAACCACAGGCGGAGGAGGAAGGTGAGCAAAGACGAAAATCAAAGCCTGGTGAATGGCGAAGAGCTCACTTGCTAGGACTGAGTGAACAGGGTCTATTATTATTATTATTATTATAATCAAAAGAAGCGCTAAACCACAGGGGTTATACAGCGCTGAGCAGGGTCTAACCATTAGATTTGACACAGAGAAAGATTAGCGAAGAAAGCAGCAAAAGACATAGAAGGAGGAGAAGTTCGTGCTGAGCCATTCGTGTAGATGGAGAATGAAGAACCATACTTGATAGCAAGAAACTCTTCAAAGAGAAATGCAGCTATCCGAGGAGATTCCCTGTTCCCGTAAGGCCAATCCAGGTGGATGTACCCTTTCAGGTCCATCTAAGGGGGGGAGAGATCGGAGAGGGGAGGGAGTCATTACCGGTGCAGGGAATGATAGATAGCAGGGAACATTGGGCCCTGGCCACAAAGGATGGATGAACCATACGTGGGGGGACAGAGGCTGCTGCCAACATCCGTGGAGGTAGCAGAGAGACCATATGATGGAGTCATAAACAGTCCCTCGCCATTGGAAACAACCTCCATTTTCAAAAGCACCGTTAAAAAACATCGTATCTCACTTACGCACCCAACCGGTAGCTAACCACATGAAAACTACTTTATCTTGCACATATCCACAGCAAAATACACTTATTGATATCTGTGATTCCCCCTAATTTGCACATGACTGTAACCAAAATTCTAATACAACTATTGCTTCATAATTCTTAAGCTAGTCATAAGTTTGCCTAAGACACTCCAATATAGAAACTGTATTATGCCAATATCAGTATATTCATTGTGTCACTACTGAGTAAGATCTATCATAAGACTGCCTGAAATGCCTAGGCATATCTAGGCATATTATTGGCCTTCTTGTAATACGTAACTAATTTATAAAATGTATAAATATTATATGTACACCCCACTTTGTAATATTATCAGAAATAAAGTATCTGAATCTGAATTCTCACTGATGAGAGGGGGACTATTCCAGACTCTGCTTCCAAGGCTGCAATGGGGGTGGAGGGAAACGCCCCCAGCATACTGCAAATGACTGAATTCTGGAGAATGTCCAGGCGGCAAAGAGAGGAGGAAGAGGCCAAGCCATACATCTCACTGGCATAGGTGAATTTGCTGCGAACCATAGCCGTATAAAATCTAAAGATGAGGTCTCGGCCTGCCCCCACTTAGTGCCAGAGATCCAGCGCATAAATGCAATGTGGCATGCACAAGAGAGAGGTGGAAGGTCATTATGTGTTTTCTCCATGTCAAGAGTGGGGCATCCAAGGTGACACAAAACTATCGATGAGAGGAGACCAATGGGATTGGTGCCTGACCCAATGAAACACATAGGAGAGTAGAGAGGCGTCGTCTAGTAAAGCATAAGAGCTGAGACTTGGCGACACTAACCTCCAAACCCCAAGTGGCAGCCCACAATATTATACACTGAAGGGCATGCTGAAGTTTTTCCTGTGCAGCCAGCAAGGAAGTGGTGCTGTACATAAGGGCCACGTCATCTGCGTACACCATGGTATGCATGCCCTGAATGGAAGGGAGATCTGATATTAATACAGAAAAAAAGTAATGGACTGAGAATGGATCCCTGGAGCACTCCCGGTATATAGGACGGGGTGAGGACATCGTGCCACACACTGCAACCAGGAAGGTTCTCCCTTGCAACAAGTTGCACAACCAATGGAGGGGGAAGCCCCTGCCAGCCCCATGCGGGCCAGCTTAAAAAGAATCGCTGTGTGAGAAGCTGAATCAAACGCTCCACACAGGTCCAAAAACACCGCCAGAAGAATCTCCCGTTTTTCAAATGAAATATGCACTAAATGCACAAATTGAAGCAAAGAGTCGAGGGTGGATCGGCCCTCGTGGAAGCCACTCCGGTTTTCAGGCAAGAGGCCATGTTCCTCAGTCCACCATGTGAAATGGGTAGCCATCAGTCTTTCCAACACTTTACCCAAGCAGGGCAGAAAAGCAATGGGCCAGGAAGAGCCTGTGCATGTGCGTGCACTACATCCACGAACATTCAAACATCCCACTTTGACGGTTTTCTTTTTCTTTTTAGTAGGCTATACGGGAAAAGGGGTTATTAACCCATTGCTCCCGGCATTTTAGTTGACTTTTACAACACACATGACTTACGGAGGAAAGATTCTTATTTCACTTCCCCATGGATACGAAAGGAAATGTAATATGAACAAGAAGTAAGAAAATCAAAGAAAACTCAGATGAGTGTGTATACATAAACGTGTACATGCATGTGTAGTGTGACCTAAGTGTATGTAGAAGTAGCAAGACGTACCTGAAATCTTCCATGTTTATGAGAGAAAAAAAGACACCTGCAATCCTACCATCATGTAAAACAAATACTGGCTTCCGTTTTACACTTATTTCACAGGATAGTAGTACCTCCCTGGGCGGCTGCTGTCTACCATCCTCCTCCTCCTACCACTACCTCTCTCACACACTTACACTTACACACACACTAACACAAATCTTCAACACATCCATTGAAACTGGGCAACTACCTGAGGCATGGAAGATGGCAAATGTAGTCCCAATTTTTAAGAAAGGAGACAGACACGAGGCATTAAACTACAGACCTGTGTCACTGACGTGTATAGTATGCAAAGTCATGGAGAAGATCATCAGGAGGAAAGTGGTGGAGCACCTAGAAAGACACAAGCTTATAAACGACAACCAGCACGGTTTCAGGGAAGGAAAATCCTGTGTCACAAACCTACTGGAGTTTTATGACAAGGTAACAGAAGTAAGACACGAGAGAGAGGGTTGGATAGACTGCATTTTCTTGGACTGCAAGAAGGCGTTCGACACAGTTCCTCACAAGAGGTTAATGCAAAAGCTAGAGGATCAGGCACACGTAACAGGAAAGGCACTGCAATGGATCAGAGAATATCTGACAGGGAGGCAACAACGAGTCATGGTACGTGACAAGGTGTCAGAGTGGGCACCTGTGACGAGTGGGGTTCCACAAGGGTCAATCCTAGGACCTGTACTGTTTTTGGTATATGTGAATGACATAATGGAAGGGATAGACACAGAAGTGTCCCTGTTTGCAGATGATGTGAAGTTAATGAGAAGAATTAAATCAGTCGAGGATCAGGCAGGACTACAAAGAGACCTGGACAGGCTACAAGCCTGGTCCAGTAACTGGCTCCTTGAATTTAACCCTGCCAAATGTAAAGTCATGAAGATCGGGGAAGGGCAAAGAAGACCGCAGACAGAGTATAGTCTAGGTGGCCAAAGACTGCAAACCTCACTCAAGGATAACTGCTGCAGCATACGGGCGGCTGGCAAACCTAAGAATAGCGTTCCAATACCTCACTAAGGAATCATTCAAGACTCTGTACACCATATACGTCAGGCCCATACTGGAGTATGCAGCACCAGTTTGGAACCCACACCTGGTCAAGCACGTCAAGAAATTAGAGAAAGTGCAAAGGTTTGCAACAAGACTAGTCCCAGAGCTAAGGGGATTGTCCTATGAAGAAAGGTTAAGGGAAATCGGCCTGACGACACTAGAGGACAGGAGGGTTAGGGGAGACATGATAACGACATATAAAATACTGCGAGGAATAGATAAGGTGGACAGAGACAAGATGTTCCAGAGAGGGGACACAGAAACAAGGGGTCACAATTGGAAGCTGAAGACTCCTATGAGTCAAAGGGATGTTAGGAAGTATTCAGTCATAGAGTTGTCAGGAAGTGGAATAGCCTAGAAAGCGACATAGTGGAGGCAGGAACCATACATAGTTTTAAGACGAGGTTTGATAAAGCTCATGGAGCAGGGAGAGAGAGGACCTAGTAGCAATCAGTGAAGAGGCAGGGCCAGGAGCTATGACTCGACCCCTGCAACCACAAATAGGTGAGTACAAATAGGTGAGTATAGCCAGAAATGAATATGCACAGGTAAGAAGGAAGGCCCAAAGTTTGTTGGACTACGTATTGGTAGATAAAAGACTGTTGAGTAGACTTCAGGATGTACATGTTTATAGAGGGGCCACAGATATATCAGATCACTCTTTAGTTGTAGCTAGTGAGAGTAAAAGGTAGCTGGGATACGAGGAAAATAGAAGCAGCAAGTAAGAGAGGTGAAGGTTTATAAACTAAAAGAGGAGGCAGTTAGGGTAAGATATAAACAACTATTGGAGGATAGATGGGCTAGTGAGAGTAGTACAGTCAACCCCCGGTGTTCGTTAGCGTTGGAGTTCATTGAAATCGATGTTCGTTAAGTTTTTTCATGAAAATTTTGGCTCGGTGTTAACGAATCCGCTCGGAGTTCATGATTCGTCCCAGACGCATACGTGTGGCCTGAGCGGGCCCGGGCACTCCATTCAGCGTCAGTGTGCTATTGTTTACCAGCGAGTGACCGCCACCCACGCATTCATACAATACATTGTCATTATTCCAGTGTTTTTAGTGCTTGCAACTGCTAAATAAGCCACCATGGGCCCCAAGAAAGCTCCTAGTGCCAGCCCTGTGGTAAAGAGTGTAGCAGGGATGCAGGGATTGAAGCAGGGATGCAGGGATTGAAGCAGGGATGCAGGGAGTGTAGCATTCATGCAGGGAGTGTAGCAGGCACGCAGGGAGTGTAGCATTCATGCAGCGAGTGTAGCAGGCATGCAGGGAGTGTAGCAGGCATGCAGGGAGCGTAGCAGGCATGCAGGGAGTGTAGCAGGTTTGCAGGGAGTGTAGCAGGAAGGCAAGGACTTGTTACCTGATGTCTTTATAGAAGGGGATTTCCCTTCCAAACAATGAAAACTTCCATCCTCTCCCCTACTCCCGTCTTCCACACATCAACAACTCTTCAATAAATGTAAGTGACATGTTATTGTACTATTATTTCTATATTTCTCATTGTTTTGTGTGTAATTTAATGTCTATATGTTGTAAAAAAATATTTTATTTTAATACTTTTGGGTGTCTGGAACGGATTAATTTTGTTTCCATTATTTCTTATGGGGAAAATAGATTCGGAGTTCGTTATATTTGGTGTTCATTAAGCCCTCTGGAACAGATTAATCACGAGAACTGGGGGCTCACTGTATAGGCAATGGGGTTGAAGTTGTATGGGGTAGGTTTAAGAATGTAGTGCTAGAGTGTTCAGCAGAAGTTTGTGGTTACAGGAAAGTGGGTGTGGGAGGGAAGAAGAGCGATTGGTGGAATCATGATGTAAAGAGAGTAGTAAGAGAGAAAAAGTTAGCATATGAGAGGTTTTTACAAAGTAGAAGTGATGCAAGGAGGGAAGAGTATATGGAGAGAAAAAGAGGTTAAGAGAGTGGTGAAGCAATGTAAAAAGAGAGCAAATGAGAGAGTGGGTGATATGTTATCAACGAATTTTGTTGAAAATAAGAAAGTTTTGGAGTGAGATTAATAAGTTGAGGAAGCCTAGGGAACGAATGAATTTGACAGTTAAAAATAGGAGAGGAGAGTTATTAAATGGAGAGTTAGAGGTATCGGGAAGATGGAGGGAAAATTTTGAGGAATTGTTAAATGTTGATGAAGATAGGGAAACTGTGATTTCGTGTATAGGACAAGGAGGAATAACATCTTGTAGGAGTGAGGAAGAGTCAGTTGTGAGTGTGGGGGAAGCTCGTGGGGCAGTGGGTAAAATGAAAGGGGGTAAGGCAGCTGGGATTGATGGGATCAAGATACAAATGTTAAAAAGCAGGTGGAGATATAGTTTTGGAGTGGTTGGTGCTATTATTTAATAAATGTATGGAAGAGGGTAAAGTACCTAGGGATTGGCAGAGCGCGTGCATAGTTCCTTTGTATAAAGGCAAAGGGGACAAAAGAGAGTGCAAAAATTATAGGGGAATAAGTCTGTTAAGTTTATGTATACACACTCATCTGAGTTTTCTTTGATATTTCTTAATAGTTCTTGTTCTTATTGCTTTTCCTTTCATATCCATGGGGAAGTGGAATAAGAATCTTTCCTCCGTAAGCCATGTGTGTTGTAAAAGTCAACTAAAATGCCGGGAACAATGGGCTAGTAACCCCTTTTCCTGTATAGCTTACTAAAAAGAAAAAGAAGAAAACCATCAAAGTGGGATGTTTGAATGTGCAAATGATGTGCAAATGATAAGAAAGAGATTATTGTAGATGTTATGAATGAAAAGAAGCTGGATGTCCTGCCTTTAAGTGAGACAAAGCTGAAGGGGGTAGGAGAGTTTCAGTGGGGAGAAATAAATGGGATTAGGTCGGGGTTTCAAATAGAGTTAGAGCTAAAGAAGGAGTGGCAATAATGTTGAATAATCAGTTATGGCAGGTAAAGATATAATATAAATGTATAAATTCAAGGATTATGTGGCATAAAATAAAGGTTAGATGTGAAAAGTGGGTTATAGTAAGTGTTTATGCACCTGGAGAAGAGAGAAGTGTAGAGGAGAGAGAGAGATTTTGGGAAATGTTGAGTGAGTGTGTGGGGAGTTTTGAACCAAGTGAGAGAGTAATTGTGGTTGGGGATCTTAATGCTAAAGTGGGTAAAAATGTTGTGGAGGGAGTAGTAGGTAAATTTGGGGTGCCAGGGGTAAATGTAAATGGGGAACCATTAATTGAGCTATGTGTAGAGAGAGATTTGATAATAGTTAATACATATTTTATGAAAAAGAGGATAAATAAATATACAAGGTATGATATAGCACGTAAGGAAAGTAGTTTGTTGGATTATGTATTGGTGGATAAAAGGTTGATGGGTAGGCTTCAGGATGTACATGTTTATAGAGGGGCAACGGATATATCGGATCATTATTTGGTTGTAGCTACAGTTAGAGTAAAAGGTAGATGGGACAAAAAGAATTAGAATTAGAATGTGGAGCAGAAGTTTGTGGCTATAGGAGGGTGGGTGCAGGAGGAAAGAGGAGTGAGTGGTGGAATGAAAAAGTAAAGGGTGTGATAAAAGATAAAAAGGTAGCTTATGAGAGATTTTTACAAAACAGAAGTGTTAATAGAAGAGCAGAGTATATGGAGAGTAAAAGAAAGGTGAAGAGAGTGGTGAGAGAGTGCAAAAAAAGAGCAGATGAAAGAATGGGAGAGGCTCTGTCAAGAAATTTTGCTGAAAACAAGAAAAAATTTTGGAGTGAGATAAACAAGGTAAGAAAGCCTAGGGAACGAATGGATTTGTCACTTAAAAACAGAGTAGGGGAGTTAATAGATGGGGAGCTGGAGGTATTAGGTAGATGGCGGGAATATTTTGAGGAACTTTTAAATGTCGATGAAAAAAGGGAGGCGGTAATTTCATGTACTGGCCAGGGAGGTACAACATCGTTTAGGAGTGAAGAAGAGCAGGATGTGAGTGTGGGGAAGGTGCGTGAGGCATTACGTAGAATGAAAGGGGGTAAAGGAACTGGAACTGACGGGATCATGACAGAAATGTTAAAAGCAGGGGGGATATAGTGCTGGAGTGGTTGGTATTTTTGTTTAATAAATGTATGAAAGAGGGGAAGGTACCTAGGGATTGGCAGAGAGCATGTATAGTTCCTTTATATAAAGAGAAGGGGGATAAAAGAGTGTAAAAATTATAGGGGAATAAATTTACTGAGTATACCAGGTAAAGTGTATGGCAGGGTTATCATTGAAAGAATTAGAGGTAAGACAGAGTAGGATTGCAGATGAGCAAGGAGGCTTTAGAGTGGGTAGGGGATGTGTAGATCAAGTGTTTACAGTGAAGCATATATGTGAACAGTATTTGGATAAAGGTAGAGAAGTTTTTATTGCATTTATGGATTTAGAAAAGGGATATGATAGAGTGGATAGGGGAGCAATGTGGCAAATGTTGCAAGTGTATGGAATAGGTAGTAAGTTACTGAAGGCTGTAAAGAGTTTTTATGAGGATAGTGAGGCTCAGGTTAGGGTGTGTAGGAGAGAGGGAGATTACTTCCCGGTAAAAGTAGGTCTTAGACAGGGATGTGTAATGTCACCATGGCTGTTTAATATATTTATAGATGGGGTTGTAAAAGAAGTAAATGCTAGGATGTTGGGGAGAAGGGTGGGATTAAATTATGGGGAATTAAATGCAAAATGGGAGTTGACACAGTTACTTTTTGCTGATGATACTGTGCTTATGGGAGATTCTAAAGAAAAGTTGCAAAGGTTAGTGGATGAGTTTGGGAGAGTGTGTAAAGGTAGAAAGTTGAAAGTGAACATAGATAAGAGTAAAGTGATGAGGGTATCGAACGATTTAAATAAATAAAAATTGGATATCACATTGGAGAGAGGGATTATGGAAGAAGTAAATGTTTTCAGATATAGTGGACCCTCGCTATTCGAACACTCCAAAACACCCTCATTCCAGAATGCTGTTCAAGTGCTGTTACCAAACGAATTTATTCCCATAAGGAATGATGTAAATTAGATGAGTCCATTTTATACCCCCAAAAATACACTTATAAAAGCACTTAAAAAATAAACTTACATAAAAGGTTGAGTTTTGGGAGTTGACATGTCAGCGGATGGGTTTATGAACGATGAGGTTAACCATAGAATTGATGAAGAAAAAAAGGTGAGTGGTGCGTTGAGGTATCTGTGGAGACAAAAAACGTTATCCATGGAGGCAAAGAAGGGAAAGTACGAAAGTATAGTGGTACCAACACTCTTATATGGGTGTGAAGCATGGGTTGCAAATGCTGCAGCGAGGAGGAGGCTGGAGGCAGTGGAGATGTCCTGTCTAAGGGCAATGTGTGGTATAAATATTATGCAGAAAATTCAGAATGGGGAAATTAGGAGAAGGTGTGGAGTTACTAAAAGTATTTGTCAGAGGGCTGAAGAGGGGTTGTTGAGGTGGTTTGGTCATTTAGAGAATGGATCAAAGTAGAATGACTTGGAGAGCGTATAAATCTGTAGGGGAAGGAAGGCGGGGTAGAAGTCGTCCTAGAAAAGGTTGGAGGAGGGGTAAAGGAGGTTTTGTGGGCGAGGGCTTGACTTCCAGCAAGCATGTGTGAGCGTGTTAGATAGGAGTGAATGGAGACGAATGGTTTTGGGACATGACGATCTGTTGGAGTGTGAGCAGGGTAACATTTTGTGAAGGGATTCAGGGAAACTAGTTAATTGATTTAGTTGGACTTGAGTCCTGGAAATGGGAAGTACAATGCCTGCACTTTAAAGGAGGGGTCTGGGTTAGTGACAGCTGGGAGGGACTATTCTCAGCTACAGGAGGTCGTGGGTGGTCACGCGGGGTGGAGCTCCGTCTTAAATTGCGTTTACTGATAGTAGCTGAGGAGACACAGTGCGAGAATTAAGTGTGTGTAACCATAAAGTGCATATACGCATTTGAACCAACATAAGAGAAATCGCAGTGAACATTAAATAGGAAAAAAATATAGACTATAGTGTAAATTCTAGAGTGCCGGTGGAGCAACCGTTACGGTGGGAATAGGCCTGGAGGCCAGCGAATTATTGCCAGATACATCCAAATTCGGAGGTGAAAATTAACAAACATATATTGAACTAACTAAGTAATATAGCGAGTGGCAAGGATATATATGTGCAGTGATACAGTGAACCAAATCTGTAGTAAGAGAAATAGTAATAAATCCCCAGTATAGCTTAAAAGATATGGTATAGCATATGAAAATATACTACAAGGATTGGCACTAGTGAAAATTGCCAGAGGTCCTGAGAAGCAGAAATAACAGATAAGTAAATTCTATAGTTATAAGAAACAAAAACCAAG
>WNWK01050120.1:0-12965 GCA_009830355.1 Cherax destructor | reverse complement strand
GTAGATAGTAAACAAGGGATGCCCAGGAAATACTGAAGATAAATTACTGGAAACAGTTGAAGGCTCCATTGTTAGCACTAGTAACGAAGACAGACACGAGACAGGAACACACCCACCAATGGGGAACACAGTCACAAAAAACAGGGCAAACGGAAACCAGGCCTATGTGAATATTATGCACTTGGTATCTGCAGGCATGGAAAATCTGGGAAATCAGATGGGACATGCAATTATGATCACCCCAGAAAATGCCGTTCCCATATGAAAACAGGTAAATGCAACCTCCGTCCTGTAAGTTTTTCCACCCTGAAATGTGCCACACATCAATTCAGGAAAGACAGTGCTATAACTTATATTGCCAGGCATACCACCTAAAGGGTACGAGGCGACACAGAACATCCAGACCATGGCAAAACCTGGGTAGCCACAGCCACTCCGAGAGAGAGGTTTTTAGTGCCAGGAAGGAAAAAAGCTGGCAGGAAATAACAGAAATTGTACACCAACTGCAATCATTTCTGGAGTGGAATCACAGCCAATGGCCTCCACTCCAATACAACAGATACTAGTGCCAGGAGAAAAGACCCCCCATACCACCAATCCAACTACATTCATCTTTGCTAATATACAGCAACAAACAACAAGATACCTTACTTTCGTGGACTGCTTACAAAGTCAAATGCTATGTTTGTGGCTTTCACAGAGACCCACATAAGAGATCACTTGGACAATGAAATATGGATCCCGGCTACAACCTATACAGGTGTGATAGAGTGAACAGGCAAAAAGGGGGTTGGTCTGTATATCACAGAGTCACTTATATGTTCAGAACTACTAAATGCCTCAAATGATGTAGTTGAAGTATTAGCAATAAAGGTCGAGAATCAAACCCTGGTCATCGTGGTTGTCTACAAGCCCCCGGATGCAACGTCCCAACAATTCCAGGAACAGCTTCTGAAAATTGACCACTGTCTGGAAAATCTTCCAGCTCCTGCCCCCAACATCTTGCTACTGGTGGATTTCAACCTCAGGCACCTAAATGGAGGAACATTGCAAACAATGTGGTAGCAGAGATAACACCAGGAGGCAGCTCAGATGAAAATTCACACATGCATGAACTTTTAAATCTCTGCACCAAGTTCACCTTAAACCAGCATATAGTAGAGCCCACAAGATTAGAGAATATGCTGGACCTCATCTTCACCAACAATGATGATCTGATACGAAATGTCATCATATCAAAAACAATATACTCAGATCACAACATAATAGACATGCATGGGGGGAGCCCCAGATCAACAAAATGTGATCAGCCGTGAGGAGCTTTCTCCAAATTCAACTTCAATAACAAAAACATAAGGTGGGACCAAGTAAACCAAGTCCTAAATGATATAAACTGGGAAGATTGCCTAAGCATCATGGATCCTAACCTATGTCTAGAACAAATTAACTCTGTGGCACTAGAGGTTTGCTCAAGGCAAATTCCCTTAAGGAAAAGGAGGAGAAGATGCAAACTAGAAAGAGAGAGGCGCTCCCTATACAGGCGAAGGCAAAGAATAATGGAGCGGCTACAGGAGGCCAATATATCTGAAATACGTAGGGAGACACTAGTCAGAGAAATAGCAAACATCGAATTAAAACTAAAGGAATCTTACAGGAATCAAGAAATGCGGGAAGAACTAAAAGCTATAAATGAAATTGAAAGAAACCCAAAGTATTTCTTTTCTTATGCAAAATCAAAGTCGAGAACAACATCTAGTATTGGGCCCCTACTTAAACGGGATGGTTCCTACACAGATGACAGCAAGGAAATGAGTTACTTAAGTCCCAGTATGACTCAGTTTTTAGCGAGCCGCTAACCAGACTGAAAATCGAAGACCTAAATGATTTTTTTATGAGAGTGCCACAAACTTGACAGATGCATGTCTATCTGACATCACCACAACGCTAAATGACTTCGAAAAGGCAATAAATGACATGCCCATGCACTCCGCTCCAGGCCCAGACTCATGGAACTCCGTGTTCATCAAGAACTGCAAGAAGCCCCTATCACGTGCTTTTAACATCCTATGGAAAGGGAGCATGGACACTGGGGTCGTCCCGCAGTTACTAAAAACAACAGACATAGCCCCACTCCACAAAGGGGGCAGTAAAGCAATAGCAAAGAACTACAGACCAATAGCGCTAACGTCCCATATCATAAAAATCTTTGAAAGGGTTCTAAGAAGCAAGATCGCCACTCATCTTGATACTCATCAATTGGACAACCCAGGGCAGCATGGGTTTAGAGCAGGCCGCTCCTGTCTCTCCCAACTACTGGACCACTACGACAAGGTCCTGGATGCTCTAGAAGACAAACAAAATGCAGATGTTATATACACAGACTTTGCAAAAGCCTTTCACAAGTTTGACCATGGTGTAATAGCACACAAAATGCGTGATAAAGGAATAACAGGAAAAGTTGGTAGATGGATCTATAATTTCCTAACAAGTAGAACACAAAGAGTAGTAGTCAACAGAGTAAAGTCTGAAAGAGCTACTGTGAAAAGCTCTGTTCCACAAGGCACAGTACTTGCTCCCATCCTGTTCCTTATCCTCATATCGGACATAGACAGGGATATAAGCCACAATGCTGTGTCTTCCTTTGCAGATGACACCCGAATCTGTATGACAGTGTCCACCGTTGAAGACACTGCAAGACTCCAAGCAGACATAAACCAAATCTTTAAATGGGCTGCAGAAAACAATATGAAGTTCATTGATGAGAAATTTCAGTTACTCAGATACGGAAAAAAGTGAAGTAATTAAAATCTCATCGGAGTACAAAACTAATTCAAACCACACAATAGAGCGAAAAACTAATGCCAAAGACCTGGGAGTGATCATGTCAGAGGATCTCACCTTCAAGGACCATAACACCGTAGCAATTGCATCTGCTAGAAAAATGACAGGATGGATAATGAGAACCTTCAAAACCAGGGATGCCAAGCCCATGTTGACACTTTACAGATCGCTTGTTCTATCTAGGCTGGAATATTGCTGCACACTAACTGCACCTTTCAAGGCGGGTGAAATTGCTGACCCTGAAAATGTGCAGAGAACCTTCACCGCACGCATAAGTGCGATAAACCACCTCAACTACTGGGAACGCTTGAAGTTCCTAAACCTGTACTCTCTAGAACGCAGGCGGGAGAGATACATTATTATATACACATGGAAAATTCTCGAGGGCTTACTACCAAACTTGCACACAAAAATCACTCCGTACGAAAGCAAAAGACTCGGCAGGCGATGTAACATCCTCCCAATGAAGAGCAGAGGTGCCACTAGCACGTTGAGGGACAACACAATAAGTGTGAGGGGCCCAAGATTGTTCAACTGCCTCCCAGCATACATCAGGGGGATTACCAACAAGCCCCTGGCTGTCTTCAAGCAGGCACTGGACAGGCACCTCAAGTCGGTACCTGATCAGCCGGGCTGTGGTTCGTACGTTGGACTGCGTGCGGCCAGCAGTAACAGCCTGGTTGATCAGGCTCTGGTCCAACAAGAGGCCTGGTCACAGACCGGGCCGCAGGGCGTTGACCCCTGGAATTCTCTCCAGGTAGACTCTCTCCAGGTAGGTAGACACACACACACATATACATATACACATACATATATACACACACACATACACACACATACATGTATATACATACACACATACACATACACACATGTACATACACACACACACACACGTGTCAATGCTTTATTTACAGGGAGCAAAGTCAGGGTATTTTTCCAGAATGGTCTGTAATATACCACTGTGGATAAAATACTTTGACATATCTTGAACATTTCTGAATGAGTAGTCTCTGAATTCATTAATTTTATCGCACTCCAGTACATAATGACGCAGGGTGTGACAATAATCCAACTGGCAAAGTTTACATCTTGTTTGGTCTACATCTGGTGGTGGTGATTTAACCTGCCAAAGATACTTGTAACCCAGCCGGAGGCGGGCGGTAGTGACATCCAAGAGTCTGCTTATTTTGTTGGATGCACCATAGACATGTGGCTCCTCCTGCATGATAGAATGATGATAGATGGACTGACTGGTGTCAAACTCCCTGAGTCTTAAGTCAATAAAATTCAGTTGAAGTTCTTTTCGTATTATTGTTCTCAAACTGCTAACTGACAAGCCAAGATTGTAATCTATCCCCTCTTTGAAAGCATAAAACTTAGCCAATTTATCAGTTCTATCATGCATCTGAAGACCAATGTGAGATGGAATCCACAGCATGTGCACTCTGACTCTACTATCCACAATCCTACCATACCTGTGCCTGGCTGCTGACACGAGCATGCTACAAGTTATACTTGATGAGTTGAGAGCATTTATGGATGACAGAGAATCAGTTACAATTAGAGAGTTAACCTTAGATACATGGACGCATTTGAGTGCAAGGAGTATGGCAAACAGTTCTGTCTGAAGGGTAGAAGCCCAGTTATTGATGCGTGCTCCAATTTCTTTAAGAGAGCCATCACTCTGTATGACAACAGCAGCACTACCAGCTGCACCAGTGGATTGGTGAACAGAACCATCAACGTAAATAATTTGTGAGGAGTGTGCTGTTTGGCTAAATTATCAATACAGTTTAAGGCATCATGTTTGGCTTCAAGGCGAAGCTTTGGTTGTGATTTAAGAAGTAGTTTGGGGGGAAATGGAGGGATGGTAGTTTGGAATGGGGTAATATTCCATGGAGCGGAGAAGTGCCGCTGTTGCCTTACTTGCCACAGATCATGTATCTGATTCATGCGGAGGTCGGTTCCAGTTTTTCGATCCATCTGGAGGGATGTTCACCAGTGCTGAGGAAAGTTTGGAGGGCTTCTGTGCATGGGTTTGAATGGGCTTGCCTGAGCATATTAACCCCAATTAGGATATTTCTTTCAGTAACACGATCTCTGATGCTTGGAATATCAAGTTCTTTCTGCATATTTAAAATTTTGGCAGTACGAGGGCATCCTAAAATGATCCTCATTGCTTCGTTCTGCAGTTTTTCCAACCCTCCAAGCTTCCAGTCAGACACAAGAGCAAGTAGTGGGCAGCATAATCAACTAATGATCTAATATAAGCAAGATACATCATTTTCACAATTTTAACATTAGCACCATACCTGGGGTGAAACCCTGCCACAACTCTAAGTGCTCTCAGCCTTTCTTTGTATTGACGACAAAGTCTCGTTACAACAGGTCCAAGTAGTGGGACCTCAAAGCCTAGATACCTGTATCTGTTTACATATTCTAAAAGAGACCCATCATGCAACTGGATCTGGCGAACTGTGCCTCTCTGTCGAGGAGGACGCCTATTGAGTATCTTTGTTTTATCAGTAGAGATTATCAACACCAGCTCCTGACACGAGGCTAGTACATGGTTAAGGATGTTTTGGGTGTTGGAGAATCCGGTGGTGTGAATCATTATATCATCAGCAAAACTGATCATATAATGATGGGGCTGGCTAGGCATAGCATTAAGTAAGGCATTAATTAGAATATTGAATAGAGTGGGACTGAGCACACCTCCCTGTGGGGTTCCTAATTCAAAGTCTTTAGTTATACTTCTATGCCCCTGGAACAACACAGAAGACTTTCTGTTGGACAGGTAGCCTTGAATCCAGCGGAGAAGCCATCCTCCAACATCCATTCTGGCAAGTTCACTAATGATTACATGTCTGTTGGCAACATCAAAAGCAGATTTAAGGTCAAGGAAGGTAGTGTATGAGCTGTCAGTGTGCAGAGTGAGAAAGGTGGCTATGCAATGGTGCACACTCCTTCCATGCATGAAACCATGCAACCGGGGGACAAAAATGTTTGATTCTGTACATGAGACGATTAAGAATCATCCTCTCAAATGTTTTACATAAGCAGCTAGTAAGAGATATTGGGCGAAATGAATTTTGTTGATTGGGCTTAGGAATGGGAATGATGAGGCTGTTGGTCCAAGATTTAGGAGCTCCCAGTTACATAGCTCATGTTGTATAATTCGAGTAAAGGATTGCCTGGTACTCGACACAGCAATCTTAGTATATTGTAGGTAATACCATCCTCACTCAGGTGACGTGGAGTTGCCTTTAGTTAAATAATAAATAAGATTTCATCGATTTTTAACCCCAGAGGTTAGCCACCCAGGATAACCAAGAAAGTCAGTCGTCATCGGGCTGTCATGTCTATATTTCATTGGGCTCCTTAATCTGCCGCCCGGGGAATGTGATTCTCACATAGCTTAGTCGACTAACAAGCCCAAGAGATAGCTATTTGCTGCTAGGTGAAATGATCAGATAGGGTGTAATGTGAAACGAGTAAATTGTTTCACCCTTAGTTTGTAGGAATCCATCCTCCGGCTACGTGGAGGCTTGTGAGTTAGTGCTGCATCAAGTTCAAAGTCAGTGAAAGGAATGTTACAGTCATCTTCCTTGCTGAGCATAAACAAACAAGTCTCTCCCTAGCATCATATTTGTCATTTAAATTCGCCTGTGTGGTACTGGGAAGATTTTCATAGCTTGATGTAACAGCCCAAGCACTGACTAGCTCATTCGCCCTATGTAAGGGATGAGGTGTGCAATCTGACCGGTTCTGTTACCCTTAATTCTATTTATGTCCCTCCATGCTCGGCTAAGTGGGGTGTGAGCATTGAGACCATTGACAAATTTTTCCCAGTCAGTTTGCCGCAGCTCTGTCATACGCTCTCTGGCAGCAGCAAGGGCAGTTTGAAAGAGTCTCAGCATTCCAGGGGACGATGTTTCTATAGGCTAGGCCTATTCTGAGCAGTACGTTTCAGTGTTCGAAGTTATAAGATCATTGTAATAAGTATGGTTATTATAGGAGGTATGATTGTTATGGAAGTTGGTTGGGTTAACAGTTCCAGGAGGTTTTGAGGCGGCTCTAAGTAGTTCTGAATACTGCTCACAAGGTCATTGTTAAAGGTCTCAAGAGAGGAACACTCATAGGAATTATACCAGTCAGTCACATGTTCAACAAAGTCCTCATGTTGATCAGGGGAACATTAAAACGTTTCCGTTTGAATATTCCACCAGGAAGGATAGTATTACCTATATCTAGTGAGGTTAGCCTTGGGAAATGGTCTGATGATATATCTGATACAATGGTAGACTCACAGCTGGCAGAAGTAATGTTGAAGCCAAGACACAGATCAAGGATGCCTCCATAGATATGTGTGGGTTCAAGGTCACCTACAATTTGTACATTATAATGACTATTTAACAGTGACAACAGTTGGTTACCATTACGATTACCAAACTGTGAGCTTCCAATGCTTTTGTGTCTTGCATTATAATCTCCAATGATAAGAGTAGGCTCAGACTGAGCACAAGTTGGGAGCTCCAATTAATTGAACTTATCAGCAAGAGCATACAAATTAAATATGTTGAGAGCAGAGTTCCCAATATAAATCCTAACACCATGGTATTGCAGTCCCTCTGTTTTCTTATGTGAGAAGTTGATGGGGAAGTGATTTTTTAATATATAGAACACAAGAGTTAGTAGATTTGAGGTTATATGCAACAAATGATGGCAATTTGGGGGGCTGGGATTTTTCAGGGACTCTGCACTCTTGTAGACACACAATATCAATGGGTTCGGTGGTTACTTTATGATGAAGGTCAGGAAGTCTTTTTCTAAGTGATGCAATATTCCAGCTAAAAATGTTAAGTTTATACGAGGACTGATCCATTATAGAAGTCCTGGAATCTGGCTTAGTTTCTCAGCATAATGAAAAAAAAATTCATATAAAGAGCAGACATTATCAATGTCAGCAGTGTTACTCTGGTCCATGAGTTTTTTAAGTGCACTACCAGTTGTGAGGCCTCGTGGGAGTCTTTGTTTACACAGAGCACGACGCTGTTCATGTGTGAATGTATGATAGGTGGCACTACCACTCCCATTCCCTCCTCCACTAGCATTACACGCATCACTATACCTGGAGAGAATTCCAGGGGTCAACGCCCCCGCGGCCCGGTCTGTGACCAGGCCTCTTGTTGGACCAGAGCCTGATCAACCAGGTTAGTTTGATATCTTTATTATGCACCCCATACCCATCCTGTGGGCGGTAGTCAAAAGATTACAGAGGTACATAATGGGTCCAGGGACTGGACCTCAAAGTTTGATAGCTGAGCAAGTTACAAAGGTAATGAACTCAGATGGTCACAATCATGACAAGTTACAAAGGTATTTGCAGATTACAGAGGTATATATAGGGTCCAGAGACTGGGCCCCAAAGTTTTGATAGCTGAACAAGGTACAATGGTAATTAATTCACTAGTTACAAGGTAATGAATCATGTAAGTAAATTTACTTACGTCTGTACATGGTTGCACTCATGAACAAATTATAAAGCAATGAGCAATCTATTAGTCTACACCCAGCCACAACTGTAATGAGTTATTGGTGCAAATTTTAATTGTTGGGTCACACACACACACATATACATATACACATACACACGCATACATGTATATACATACACACATACACATACACACATGTACATACACACACACACACACACACGTGTCAATGCTTTATTTAAAGGGAGCAAAGTCAGGGTATTTTTCCAGAATGGTCTGTAATATACCACTGTGGATAAAATACTTTGACATATCTTGAACATTTCTGAATGAGTAGTCTCTGAATTCATTAATTTTATCGCACTCCAGTACATAATGACGCAGGGTGTGACAATAATCCAACTGGCAAAGTTTACATCTTGTTTGGTCTACATCTGGTGGTGGTGATTTAACCTGCCAAAGATACTTGTAACCCAGCCGGAGGCGGGCGGTAGTGACATCCAAGAGTCTGCTTATTTTGTTGGATGCACCATAGACATGTGGCTCCTCCTGCATGATAGAATGATGATAGATGGACTGACTGGTGTCAAACTCCCTGAGTCTTAAGTCAATAAAAGGTAAAGTTGGAGACATTAAAGCTTGCTAGTGTCTAACATCTGAGCACAACTTCATTAGCGTCTGGTGCTCAGGCTGTTACTGTGTCGTGTCAGTATCATATATACACTTGTGTAGTGTATCTTTCCTCTTATACAGCTGGTCCCTTTGCGTGTGACGTCACGGTACCCGCTGACGTCAGAGTCTCAGCGCATGTGCACAGCCTGATATAGGCGCACTCCGCTCACTAACGTTAGACCCAAGAGCGAGACAGACGGTGTGGCTGGACTCTCCTTCACTTACTGTAAATATACCGTAACCATCCAACAAGGAGTATCTTTGACCTCCTATATATCTCTCTCAAGACCCACGCGACAAGTGGTGAACAGCGGTGTGCCGTAATTTTTATCGATTACGATGTTATAGAGAGATAGACTACGACAACCAAGCAAACAGCCTCCAGACCGACCACGTTACCAGCTACTACATACAAGAAGTCTACATATCTACAGTATCTCCTGGTCAGATAAGTGCCTTATTTGTTAATTTTGCTAAAACCTACGAGGGGTTGTGTGGAAACTTTTTTAGTCACTAAAGGTTCCACAGGGTAAGGGAGCCGTCAAAAGCCTTGCATACCGTGGATCGGCCCTCGGAGTTTATAAGCCCACACACCCAACAAAACATACGCACACTCCAGCTTTTGAAGGTGACTATTGTGTATATATTTAATTGATAGATTTATCCACCTAGGAACACCTAGGCAAGTTTGTACAGATAGAAACTAATAGTAGGATTATTAAGGCAACGTTAGGTATTAATACTGTAGCTCTAGCACCCTAATATAGGTAGTTATAGGCCTGAATAGGCAAGCATTAGGTTATGTTAGCTAGAGACAACTGGCAGCCCACACTTGAATCTAGGCAGTGTGGTAGTCAGGAATTATGACCTACGGCCTTCCCAGACCAGACTCCACAAGGACAAGACGTGCTGAGATAAGGCAGCACCCCCCACGTGACCCAACATCTGTCCTGGGGCCCTGGAGGAGATCCCGAAGTACCGTGGAAATCTGCCTCCATCCAGACCCATTTACAGTAAGACTAGGCTTTCTTTCTCTCAGTATCTGGCCAGTTTTCTGGGAAACGTTAGTGAAGTTATCTGTGGGTCTTAAGCAGACGGAAACCTTTGTGTTGGTATGTACCAGCGTCGTCTCTTAAGTTCAGTCTGGAAGCTAGTGTTACTTACTGCATATATTACTCAAGGGACATCCTAGTAACCAGGGAACTCTGAGGTGCAGACAGGACACTAATTACCCCATCTTTTGCAGACAAAGTTTCTCCACTGCACATGGTGTTAGGAGGGGTTATATATAAGGAAGACCAGGACATATACCCACCCTTTTCTTTCAAGTAAGTAATCTCCCTTCCAGTATTGTGTAGGCAGCGTGGGATTCCCCTTACTGCAATTAGATAGAAATTTGTACCATAGCCACTTGTAAGTCTGAGAGAAGTGTCTCAGAGTGTCGGTGTCAACAGTGCTTGCCCAGAGTGCAACTTACAAGGAGGCAGTCCAAACAAGTTTCTATAGGTTGACCCGGGTTTTGCAAATTCTGTACGAGTAAGCCAGTGAGGGGAGAGTCCCATTCAAGCCAGTAAAGCCACCACCAGTTACGTCAGCCTAGGCTTAAGCCAGCTTCTACCTTGCTGTGCTAATTTGTCACAAGATTCCAAGCTAGTCAATCTGTGTGAAAATATTCTACTAAGCCAGCAAGCCACTCTGCTGTCTGAGAAGTAAGCCACGTGAGTCCACGCATTTATACCACCTTTGTACTCCAGTGTATTGCTGTTCTGAGTACAATACCACCCCCGTGGTATTCCTGGGTTATTCAAGCCACCCTGGGTTAAGTTCATGTAAACGGCGTAAGCCACAGGCGCACGCGGGAAGCAGTGTGGGCTAACCCTACCAGCCACCACCCCCCCACCACCCACGCTAAGGCAGGCAGACGCCCCGACCACGTGCATCCACCACCACCCTCCACCACCATTCTTCAGTCATCGATCTCCACCCTAGAGACATTTATTGTGTTGTTGTTTTATTTTTCAGATAATCTATAGACAATTTCGTGTGTTGAGACAATTTCTGCGAGTTACATAAATTTTGAGTTATCCTAGGAAGTGTTCTGTGTTAAATTAATTATTTGCATTAATTTTTTATTTCACTAGTATTGTCTCTTGTTAATTATTGCGTTATTATTTCTGTGAATTTCGTTGTGTTACTAAGTATGCAGTAAGTACAGTTTTGTTAAAGTTATCTTGTGTTCCAATATTCCACCAAGTAGTAATTTTTTAAAAGATTTTAAATTTTTTCCCCAGTATAACCCATGTTAGCCGAGTTTATCTTTCCTGTTAAAACTTCTTCCCTGTAAATATTTATTCTTCCTCAGAAGCCGAAGACTACATGAATACACATCGATTGATCGATCAAATTTGCAAATTGTAATTTATATAATCAATTATATCTAGATCCATTAAATTTCTCTTATGTACCATTAACGTAAGAAGTGCGAGAGTAAGACTAATCTTGATCAGTTCAAAGTTATAATGTGTTTGCTATTGTATAGATTCACCCAGAACCACCTGTCTGTTCAGCCTATAGAGTTGTATAGTATGCCGAGACGTCATACGATAACATGGCCGAGCTGTCGTGTCAGTATCATATATACACTTGTGTCTACCTGGAGTCTACCTGGAGAGAATTCCAGGGGTCAACGCCCCGCGGCCCGGTCTGTGACCAGGCCTCTTGTTGGACCAGAGCCTGATCAACCAGGCTGTTACTGCTGGCCGCACGCAGTCCAACGTACGAACCACAGCCCGGCTGATCAGGTACCGACTTGAGGTGCCTGTCCAGTGCCTGCTTGAAGACAGCCAGGGGCTTGTTGGTAATCCCCCTGATGTATGCTGGGAGGCAGTTGAACAATCTTGGGCCCCTCACACTTATTGTGTTGTCCCTCAACGTGCTAGTGGCACCCCTGCTCTTCATTGGGGGAATGTTACATCGCCTGCCGAGTCTTTTGCTTTCGTACGGAGTGATTTTTGTGTGCAAGTTTGGTACTAAGCCCTCGAGAATTTTCCATGTGTATATAATAATGTATCTCTCCCACCTGCGTTCTAGAGAGTACAGGTTTAGGAACTTCAAGCGTTCCCAGTAGTTGAGGTGGTTTATCGCACTTATGCGTGCGGTGAAGGTTCTCTGCACATTTTCAAGGTCAGCAATTTCACCCGCCTTGAAAGGTGCAGTTAGTGTGCAGCAATATTCCAGCCTAGATAGAACAAGCGATCTGTAAAGTGTCAACATGGGCTTGGCATCCCTGGTTTTGAAGGTTCTCATTATCCATCCTGTCATTTTTCGAGCAGATGCAATTGCTACATTGTTATGGTCCTTGAAGGTGAGATCCTCTGACATGATCACTCCCAGGTCTTTGACATTAGTTTTCGCTCTATTGTGTGGTTGGAATTAGTTTTGTACTCCGATGAGATTTTAATTTCTTCACGTTTTCCGTATCTGAGTAATTGAAATTTCTCATCATTGAACTTCATATTGTTTTCTGCAGCCCATTTAAAGATTTGGTTTATGTCTGCTTGGAGTCTTGCAGTGTCTTCAACGGTGGACACTGTCATACAGATTCGGGTGTCATCTGCAAGGAAGACACAGCACTGTGGCTTATATCCCTGTCAATGTCTGATATGAGGATGAGGAATAGGATGGGAGCAAGTACTGTGCCTTGTGGAACAGAGCTTTTCACAGTAGCTGCCTCAGACTTTACTCTGTTGACTACTACTCTTTGTGTTCTACGTGTTAGGAAATTATAAATCCATCTACCAACTTTTCCTGTTATTCCTTTATCACGCATTTTGTGTGCTATTACACCATGGTCACACTTGTCAAAGGCTTTTGCAAAATCTGTGTATATAACATCTGCATTCTGTTTATCTTCTAGAGCATCCAGGACCTTGTCGTAGTGGTCCAGTAGTT
>WNWK01050119.1:0-12965 GCA_009830355.1 Cherax destructor | reverse complement strand
TTATCAAACTTTTAAATAGAAATTATACTGCAATTGAAATTTATGGGAAAAGTAAGCTAAATTATATGAGTTTCTTTTTTGAATAAGCATACCATAGGTTTGATTTCTCTGAAAACTCATTTTAGCAAAATACTTAGATTATCAAGCTTTTTAAATAGAATTTCTACTGTAATTTAAATTTATGGGAAAAGTAAGTAAATTTTATGATTTTTTTTTTTTATAATTTATCTAAAAAATTGGTTTGAAGAAAACCCCTTGAAAATGCCTGGAATCGTCAAAAATGCAATAAAATAACGTTACAGCATTTTTTATTATTTATAAATTATTTACATATTTTTAAAAATCCTAATAAAAATCTATAAAAATCAATATTATTTTTTAAAATACATGAAACATAAAAAGCTCAGAAAAATGTGCTAAAAATAGTATTTTATTGCATAATTCGACGTTTTAGAGGGTTGGAGAACTTTTCTGACAAAGCTCATTTTTTAGCTAAAATACATGAGTTATCAAACTTGTCAATAGAATTTCTACGCAATTGAAATTTATGGGAAAAGTGGAAATTTTATGATTTTTTTTTTTTTTTGAAGAAGCTTACTCATAGATATATCTATCTAAAAAAATTGTTTTTTACAAAATCCTTGAAAATCTAAAATGGTATTTTATTGCATATTTCAACATTTTAGAGCACTTGGAGTTCTTTTCTGTCAAAACTCATTTTTTAGCTAAGATATTTAGATTATCAAACTTTTAAATAGAATTTCTACTGCAATTGAAATTTATGGGAAAAGTAATCGAAATTTTATTATTTTTTTAAGGAAGCTTACTCATAGGTATATTTTATCCAAAAAATAGTTTTTCAGAAAACCTTGAAAATGCCTTGAATCGTAAAAAAATGGAATAAAATAATGTTTTATAGTTTTTTTGCATATTTATAAATTATTTACATTTTTTTTTAAAAATCCCTATAAAAATAAATTTTATTATACAATATTTAATATTATTTTTCAAAAAATACATTAAACTTTAAAATCTAATTAAAATGTGCTAAAATGCTATTTTATTGCATATTTCGACGTTTTAAGCGGTTTGAGCTTTTCAGACAAAACTCCTTTTAGATTATCAAATTTTTATATAGAATTTCTAATGCAATTGAAATTTAGGGGAAAAAGTGAAATTTTATGATTTTTTTTTGAGGAGGCTTACTCATAGGTATTTTTTATCTAAAAAAATAGTCTTAAAGAAAATCTTGAAAATGCTTTCAATCGTCAAAAAGTGCAATTAAATAATGTTTTATAGCATTTTTAATATTTATAAATTATTTACATATTTTTAAAAATCCAATTAAAATCTATAAAAATCAATATTTTTATTAAATATTTATAATTTTTCAACAAATACATGAAACTTAAAAATCTAGAAAAATGTGCTAAAATGATATTTTATTGCATAGTTCGACGTTTTAGAGCGGTATGAGTGCTTTTCTGACAAAACTCATTTTATAGCTAAAATACTTAGATTATCACAATTTTAAATAGAATTTCTCGCAATTGAAATTTATGGGAAAATTAAGCGAAATTTTATTATTTTTTAAGGAAGATTACTAATAGGTTTTATTTTATCTAAACAATAGTTTTTCAGAAACTTTGAAAATGCATTGAATCATGAAAAATGCAATAAAATAATATTTTATAGCATTTTGAATATTTATAAATTTACATTTTGTTTTAAAAATACCTATAAAAATCAATATTATTATACAATATTTAAAATCTAAGTAAATGTGCTAAAATGCTATTTTATTGCATATTTTGACGTTTTAGAACGGTTTGAGTGCTTAACAAAACTCATTTTTTAGCTAAAATACTTAGATTATCAAACTTTAAATAGAATTTTTACGCAATTGAAATTTATGGGAAAATTAGCGATTGTTTTTTATGAGGAGGCTTACTCATAGGTATATTTTATCTAGAAAATTGTTTTTCTAAAAATCCTTGAAAATGCCTTGAATCATCATAAAATGCAAAAAAATAACTTTTTATAGCATTTTTGAATATTTATAAATTATTTACATTTTTTTAAAAATTCCCTTAAAATCTAAAAAAATCAATATTATTAGAATATTTCATATATTTTTCAAAAATATATGAAACTTAAAAATCTCGAAAATGTGCTAAAATGGTATTTTATTGCATATTTCGACGTTTTAGAGCTGCTTGAGTGCTTTTCTGACAAAACTCATTTTTTACCTAAAATACTTAGATTATCAAGCTTTAAATAGAATTTCTACTGCAATTGAAATTTATGGGAAAAGTAAGCGATATTTTATTATTTTTTTAAGGAAGATTACTAATAGGTATATTTTATCTAAAAATAGTTTTTCAGTAAATCTTGAAAATGCCTTGAATAGTTAAAAATGCTATAAAACAATGTTGTATAGCATTTTGCATATTTATAAATTATTTATATTTTTTAAAAATCCTATAAAAATCAATATTAATATACAATATTTCATATTATTTTTAAAAATACATAAAACTTTAAAATCTAAGTAAAATGTTCTAAAATGCTATTTTATTGCATATTTCGACGTTTAAGCAGTTTGAGTGCTTTCTGACAAAACTCATTTTTAGATAAAATACTTAGATTATCAAACTTTTAAATAGAATTTCTACTGCAATTGAAATTTATGGGAAAAGTAAGTGATATTTTATAATTTGTTTTGAGGAGGCTTACTCATAGGTATATTTTATCTAAAAAAACAGTTTTTCAGAAAATCTTTGAAAATGCCTTGAATCGTCCAAAAATGATATAAAATAACGTTTTATAGCATTTTTGAATATTTGTAAATTATTTACATATTTTTCAAAAAATCTTATTAAAAATATATAAAAATCCATATTATTTTAGAATATTAAATATTATTTTTCAAAAAATATGTGAAACATTTAAAAGCTCAGAAAAATGTGCTAAAATTTTATTTCATTGCATATTTCGATTTTTTAGAGAGGCTTGAGTGTTTCACTGACTAAACTCATTTTTTAGCTAAAATACTTAGATTATCAAACTTTTAAATAGAATTTCTACTGCAATTAAAATTTATGGGAAAAGTAAGCAAAATTTTATGATTTTTTTTTTTTTTTGAGGAAGCTTACTCAGGTATATTTTATCTAAAAATTCAGTTTTTCAGGAAATCATTGAAAATGCCTTGAATCGTCAAAAATTGCAATTAAATAACGTTTTATATCATTTTGAATATTTATAAATTATTTACAATTTTTTAAAAAATCCCATTAAAAATCTGTAAAAATCAATATTGTTAGGAAATATTACATATTATTTTTCAAAAAATACATGAAACATTAAAAAGCTCAGAAAAATTTGCTAAAACGGTATTTTATTGCATATTTCGACGTCTTAGAGCAGTTTGAGTGTTTTTCTGACAAAATTAAATTTTTAGATTTTAAATAGAATTTCTACTTCAATTGAAATTTATGGGAAAAGTAAGAGAAATGTTATGATTTATTTTGAGGATGCTTCATATAGGTATATTTTATCTAAAAATAGTTTCAGAAAATTCTTGAAAATGCCTTTGATTCGTCAAAAATGCAATAAAATAACGATTTACAGCATTTATAATATATATCAATTATTTATTTTTAAAAATCCAAAAAATCAATAAAAATCAATATTTCATATTTTTTTTTTCAAAAATACATGAAACATTAAAAGCTCGAAAAATGCTATAATTGACTTTTATTGCATATTTCGATGTTTTAGATGGTTTGAGTGTTTCAGAAAACTCAATTTTTAGCTAAAATACTTAGATTATCAAACTTTAAATACAATTTCTACTGCAATTGAAATTTATGGGAAAAGTGCAAATTTTATGATTTTTTTTTTTGAGGAAGGTATATTTATCTAAAGGTATATTTTATGTTAAAAAACAGTTTTTCAGAAAATCCTTGAAAATGCCTTGAATCGTCAAAAATGCAATAAAATAACGTTTAACTGCGTTTTTAATATTTATAAAATATTTACATATTTTTAAAAATCTATATTAAAATCTATAAAATCAATATTATTATAGAATATTACATATTATTTTTGAAAATATCTGAAACATTAAAAAGCTCAGAAAATGTTAAAATGGTATTTTATTGCATATTTCGACGTTTTAAAGCAGTTTGAGTGCTTTTCTGACAAAACTCATTTTTTAGCTAAAATACTTAAATTATCAAACTTTTAAATAGAAATTATACTGCAATTGAAATTTATGGGAAAAGTAAGCTAAATTATATGAGTTTTTTTGAATAAGCATACTCATAGGTTTGATTTCTCTGAAAACTCATTTTAGCAAAAATACTTAGATTATCAAGCTTTTTAAATAGAATTTCTACTGTAATTTAAATTTATGAAAAGTAAGCGAAATTTTATGATTTTTTTTTAATAATTTATCTAAAAAAATTGGTTTGAAGAAAACTTGAAAATGCCTGGAATCGCCCAAAAAATGCAATAAAATAACGTTACAGCATTTTTTATTATTTATAAATTATTTACATATTTTTAAAAATCCTAATAAAAATCTATAAAAATCAATATTATTTTTTTTAAAAATACATGAAACATAAAAGCTCAGAAAAATGTGCTAAAATAGTATTTTATTGCATAATTCGACGTTTTAGAGCGTTGGAGAACTTTTCTGACAAAGCCATTTTTTAGCTAAAATACATAGATTATCAAACTTGTCAATGAATTTCTACTGCAATTGAAATTTTGGAAAAAAATGTTGTAAATTTTATGATTTTTTTTTTTTTTTGAAAAGCTACCATAAAGATATATTCTATCTAAAAATTGTTTTTTACTAAAATCTTGAAAATCTAAAATGTATTTTATTGCATATTTCAACATTTTAGAGCACTTGAGTTCTTTTGTCAAAACTCATTTTTTAGCTAAGATATTAGATTATCAAACTTTTAAATAGAATTTCTACTGCAATTGAAATTTATGGGAAAAGTAATGAAATTTTATTATTTTTTAAGGAAGCTTACTCATAGGTATATTTTATCCAAAAAATAGTTTTCAGAAAATCTTGAAAATGCCTTGAATCGTCAAAAATGGAATAAAATAATGTTTTATAGCATTTTTTGCATATTTATAAATTATTTACATTTTTTTTTAAAAATCCCTATAAAAATAAATTTTATTATACAATATTTAATATTATTTTTCAAAAAATACATTAAACTTTAAAATCTAATTAAAATGTGCTAAAATGCTATTTTATTGCATATTTCGACGTTTTAGAGCGGTTTGAGTGCTTTTCAGACAAAACTCCTTTTTTAGATTATCAAATTTTTATATAGAATTTCTAATGCAATTGAAATTTATGGGAAAAGTAAGCGAAATTTTATGATTTTTTTTTTTTGAGGAGGCTTACTCATAGGTATTTTTTATCTAAAAAAAATAGTCTTAAAGAAAATCCTTGAAAATGCTTTCAATCGTCAAAAAAGTGCAATTAAATAATGTTTTATAGCATTTTTTAATATTTATAAATTATTTACATATTTTTAAAAAATCCAATTAAAAATCTATAAAAATCAATATTTTTATTAAATATTTCATATAATTTTTCAACAAATACATGAAACTTAAAATCTCAGAAAATGTGCTAAAATGATATTTTATTGCATAGTTCGACGTTTTAGAGCGTATGAGTGCTTTTCTGACAAAACTCATTTTATAGCTAAAATACTTAGATTATAAGCTTTTAAATAGAATTTCTACTGCAATTGAAATTTATGGGAAAAGTAAGCGATATTTTATTATTTTTTTAAGGAAGATTACTAATAGGTATATTTTATCTAAAAAAATAGTTTTTCAGTAAATCCTTGAAAATGCCTTGAATAGTTAAAAAATGCTATAAAATAATGTTTTATAGCATTTTTGCATATTTATAAATTATTTATATTTTTTTAAAAAATCCCTATAAAAATCAATATTAATATACAATATTTCATATTATTTTTAAAAAAATACATAAAACTTTAAAATCTAAGTAAAATGTTCTAAAATGCTATTTTATTGCATATTTCGACGTTTGTAAGCGTTTGAGTGCTTTTCTGACAAAACTCATTTTTAGATAAAATACTTAGATTATCAAACTTTTAAATAGAATTTCTACTGCATTGAAATTTATGGGAAAAGTAAGTGATATTTTATAATTTGTTTTGAGGAGGCTTACTCATAGGTATATTTTATCTAAAAAAACAGTTTTTCAGAAAATCTTTGAAAATGCCTTGAATCGTCCAAAAATGCAATGAAATAACGTTTTATAGCATTTTTTAATAATCATAAATTATATACATATTTTTAAAAAATCCCATTAAAAATCTATAAAAATCATTATTATTATAGAATATTTCATATTATTTTTCAAAAAATACATGAAACATTAAAATCTTTGAAAAATGTACTAAAATTGTATTTTATTGCATATTTCGATGTTATAGAGCGGTTTTAGTGCTTTCCTGACAAAACCCATTTTTTAGCTAAAATACTTAGATTATCAAACTTTTAAATTGAATTTCTACTGCAATTGAAATTTATCGGAAAAGTAAGCGATATTTTTTTTTTTTTAAGGAAGATTACTAATAGGTATATTTTATCTAAAAAAATAGTTTTAGAAAATCCTTGAAAATGCCTTCAATAGTGAAAAAATGCAATAAAATAATGTTTTATAGCATTTTTGCATATTTTTAAATTATTTACATTTTTTTAAAAATTCCCTTTAAAAATCTATAAAAAACAATATTAATGTACAATATTTCATATTATTTTTCAAAAAATACATGAAACATTAAAAAGTTTAGAAAAATATGCTAAAATGGTATTTTATTGCATTTTTCGACGTTTTTGAGCGGTTTGAGTGCTTTTCTGACAAAACTCATTTTTTAGCTAAAATACTGTAATTATCAAACTTTTAAATATAATTTCTAATGCAATTGAAATTTATGAGAAAAGTAAGCGAAACTTGTGATTTTTTTGAGGAGGCTTACTTATAGGTATATTTTATCTAAAAGAAATAGTTTTTCAGAAAATCCTTGAAAATGCATTGAATCGTGAAAATGCATAAATAATGTTTTATATCATTTTTGAATATTTATAAATTATTTACATTTTTTTTTAAATTCCCTTTAAAAATCTATAAAAAACAATATAAATGTACAATATTTCATATTATTTTTTCAAAAAATACATGAAACATTAAAAAGTTTAGAAAATGTCTAAAATGGTATTTTATATCATATTTCGATGTTTTAGAGCGGTTTGAATGCTTTTCTGACAAAACTCATTTTTTAGCAAAAATACTGTAATTATCAAACTTTTAAATAGAATTTCTACTGCAATTGAAATTTATGGGAAAAGTAAGCGAAATTTATGTTTTTTTTTTTGAGGCTTACTCATAAGTATATTTTATCTAAAAAAAATAGTTTTTTAGGAAATCCTTGAAAATGCATTGAATCGTCAAAAAATGCAATAGAATAACATTTTATACCATTTTTTAATATTTATAAATTATTTACATATTTTTAAAAAATCCTATTAAAAATCTATAAATATAAATATTTTTATAGAATATTTCATATTATTTTTCAAAAAAACACATGAAACATTAAAATCTCAGAAAAATGTGCTAAAATGGTATTTTATTGCATATTTCGACGTTTTAGAGCGGTTTGGGTGCTTGTCTGACAAAACTCATTTTTTAGCTAAAATACTTAGATTATCAAACTTTTAAATAGAATTTCTACTGCAATTGAAATTTATGGGAAAAGTAAGTGAAATTTTATAAAAAAAAATTTTGAGGAGGCTTGCTATGATCATAGGTATATTTTATCTATAAAAACAGTTTTTCAGAAAATCTTTTAAAATGCCTTGAATCGTCAAAAATGCAATGAAATAACGTTTTATAGCATTTTTTGTCTATTTATAAATTATTTACATATTTTTTAAAAATCCCTTTAAAAATCTATAAAAATCTATAAAAATTATTTTTTTTTAAGGAAGATTACTAATAGGTATATTTTATCCAAAAAATAGTTTTCAGAAAATCCTTGAAAATGCTCTGATCTGAAAATGAATAAAATAATATTTTATAGCATTTTGCATATTTATAAATTATTTACATTTTTTTAAAAATCCCTTTAAAAATCAATATTATTATACAATATTTATTATTTTTTAAACTGTCCACATTTTTTTTTTTAAATGAAGAGCGCATTTTTATAAACAGGATAGGCTAAAAAAAAAATTTTAGGGCCACTACTTACCGAGATATAAGCCTGCCAAGTTGGTACTGGATGCTCAACTGACAAAAGTATTGCCGATATACTTTTTTTTCTGGTTTTCATTTTAATTTATATTATTTTTCTGTTCTGATAATTACAATTTACAATAGTTCTTTTGATTTCATAGCCAATCTTTGTTCTAACACTAATTATATGTACTGAAATAGTACTCAAATAGTCACAATCACACCAACAGGTGAATATTTTCGCCTACCTTGGTCATTTACTATTGTCTATAAATATATACGAAGTATTTATAGGTCCCAGCAATGTTTTAGACATCCAGGAGTATATATGAAACTCCTTGAAGAATGTTGTTATGACAATTGCCAGATAACTACTGATAAGGCAGTGACATTGATGAATGAATGTGTGCAGGGAACCCTTGCTCTTTCACTCTGTATCTATCTATCTATCTGTGTCTTTCTGTCTCTCTGTATATCTATATATCTATCTATCTGTCTGTCTGTCAATCTGTCTATCTGTCTGTCTGTCTGTCTGTCTATCTGTCTGTCTATCTATATGTCTGTCTGTCTGTCTATCTGTCTTCTATCTGTCTGTCTATCTGTCTGTCTGAATCTGTTTGTCTGTATCTGTCTGTATCTCTGTCTGTGTCTGTCTAGCTCTGCTTATCTGTCTTTCTGTCTGCCTGTGTGCCTGGAGTATATGAAACTCCTTGAAGAATGGTGTATTGACAAGTGTCAGATAACTCTTGACAGCCCAGTGACATTTGATAAATGTCAGCAGTGCTGGAGGGAACCCTCCCTTTTTCAATGTCTATCTGTCTGCCTGTCTGTCTATCTGACTCTGTCTATCTGTCTCTGTCTATCTGTCTATCTGTCTGTCTGTCTATCTGTCTATCTGTATCTGTCTGTATCTGTCTGTCTGTCTGCCTGTATCTGTCTGTTTGTCAAGCTCTGCTTATTTCTGTCTAACTCTACTTATCTGTCTTTCTGTCTGCCTGTGTGTGTGTGTCTTTCCGTCTGCTTGTCTCAGTCTCAGAGTGCGGCTCGTAAGCTAACAGGTATTATACACGATGCAGAAGT
This sequence comes from Cherax destructor, assembly GCA_009830355.1. Lineage (NCBI taxonomy): Eukaryota > Metazoa > Arthropoda > Malacostraca > Decapoda > Parastacidae > Cherax > Cherax destructor. Next base: position 3,568 of record WNWK01050119.1, on the reverse strand, counting down.
GAAGATGCGTATTACTTGCCAGTCATGCTCATTATGCCTTATCTCTACAAGTATTGTATAGCACTTTGCCTGGAATTTTTGGGTTATCCTAGGTAATTTACACTATGTATAATAACTGTACTTATGTGTACATGTGTGTGAGAGATATATATATATATATATATAGGACATATAGATATAGACAGACAAAGATATAGAGAAAGATATAGACAAAGATATAGACAGACAAAGATATAGACAGACAACGATATAGACAGATACAGAGACAGCTAGAGACAGCCAAAGCCAGCCAACCTGCCGAATACATAAGAACATAAGAAAGAAGGAACACTGCAGCAGGCCTACTGGCCCATGCAAGGCAGGTCCATATCATCCCCCAGCTTAGACCAATGACCCACCTAGTCAGGTCACATCCTCTGAAGGTAGGAGCATGGCATCAGACCTAGTAGCACAAGCTAGTCAGGTCCAACTCACACCCACCCACAGCCACTCATATATTTATCTAACCTATTTTTACTTTCCTCTTATAAGGGGAGTGTTAATGTGACATAACATCATTGAATCCCTGGTGTTTGCCACAGTATTTGCTCTAGCTGGCACTCAATTGAACTGGTGCTCCCACAAGGTACTAAGTGGTCCCAAATTTTTTTAATACTGTGCACATTCTCTCATGTCTAGGCGACTCAGGCCTATCGCACTAAATTTGAAGGAATGAAATATAAAACGTTGATCTACGTTCGGGGCAGTACACACGTGAACGTATATCTACGTGTTGACAGTTAAAGGGTTACCAAATACATGAAACTTTAAAATCTAAGTAAAATGTGCTAAAATGCTATTTTATTGCATATTTCGACGTTTTAGAGTGGTTTGAATGCTTTTCAGGCAAAACTCCTTTTTTAGCTAAAATACTTAGATTATCAAACTTTTATATAGTAGTTCTAATGCAATTAAAATTTATGGGAAAAGTAAGCGAAATTTTATGATTTTTTTTTTGAGGAGGCTTACTCATAGGTATATTTTATCTATAAAAATAGTTTTAAAGAAAATCCTTGAAATTGCATTTACATATTTTAAAAAAATCCAATTAAAAATCTATAAAAATCAATATTATTATAGAATATTTCTTATTATTTTTCAAAAAATAAATGCAGCTTAAAAATCTCAGAAAAATGTGCTAAAATGGTATTATATTGTATATTTCGACGTTTTAGAGCAGTTTGAGTGCTTTTCTGACAAAACTTTTTTTTTAGATAAAATACTTAGATTATCAAACTTTTAAATAGAATTTCTACTACAATTGAAATTTATTGGGAAAAGTAAGCGATATTTTTTTTTTTTTTTGAGGAGTCTTACTCATAGGTATATTTTATCTAAAAAAATAGTTTTTTCGGAAAATCTTTGAAAAAGCCTTGAATCGTCAAAAAATGCAATGAAATAATGTTTTATTGCATTTTTGCATATTTATAAATTATTTACCTTTTTTTTAAAATTCCCTTTAAAAATCTATAAAAAACAATATAAATGTACAATATTTCACATTATTTTTCAAAAAATACATGAAACCTAAAAATCTCAGAAAAAAGTGCTAAAATGGTTTTTTATTGCATATTTCGACGTTTTAGAGCGGTTTGAATGCTTTTCTAACAAAACTCATTTTTTGGCTAAAATACTTAGATTATCAAACTTCTAAATAGAATTTCTAATGCAATTGAGGAGGCTTACTCTGAGGTATATTTTATCTAGAAAAATTGTTTTTCAAAAAATCCTTGAAAATGCCTTGAATCGTCATAAAATGCAATAAAATAACAATTTATAGCATTTTTGAATATTTATAAATTATTTACATATTCTTTAAAAATCCCCTTAAAAATCTATAAAAATCAATATTATTATGGAATATTTCATATATTTTTCAAAAAATACATGAAACTTAAAAATCTCAGAAAAATGTGCTAAAATGGTATTTTATTGCATATTTCGACGTTTTAGAGCGGCTTGAGTACTTTTCTGACAAAACTCATTTTTTAGCTAAAATACTTAGATTATCAAACTTTTAAATATAATTTCTACTGTAATTGAAATTTATGGGAAAAGTAAGCAAAATTTTATGATTTTTTTTGAGGAGGCTTACTCATAGGTATATTTTATCTAACAAAAATAGTTTTTCAGAAAATCCTTAAAATGTATTGAATCGTCAAAAAATGCAATAAAATAACGTTTTATAGCATTTTTGCGTATTTAAAAATTATTTACATATTTTTTAAAAATCCCTTTAAAAATCTTTAAAAATCTTATTATACAATATTTCATATTATTTTTCAAAAAATACATGAAACTTAAAAATCTCAGAAAATGTGCTAAAATAATATTTTATTCCATATTTCGACGTTTTAGAGCGGTTTGAGTGCTTTTCTGACAAAACTCATTTTTTAGCTAAAATACTTAGATTATCAAACTTTTAAATAGAATTTCTACTGCAATTGAAATTTATGGGAAAATTAAGTGAAATTTTATTATTTTTTTTTTTTGAAGGAAGATTACTAATACGTATATTTTATCTAAAAATATTTTTTTAGAAAATCCTTGAAAATGACTTGAATTGTGAAAAAATGCAATAAAATAATGTTTTATAGCATTTTTGCAGTTTATAAATTATTTACATTTTTTTAAAAATCCCTATAAAAATCAATATTATTATACAATATTTCATATTATTTTTTAAAAAACACATAAAACTTTAAAATCTAAGTAAAATATGCTAAAATGCTATTTTATTGCATATTTCGACGTTTTAGAGCTGTTTGAGTGTTTTTCTGACAAAACTCATTTTTAGCTAAAATACTTAGATTATCAAACTTTTATATTGAATTTCTACTGCAATTGAAATTTACGGGAAAAGTAAGCGAAATTTTATGATTTTTTTTGAGGAGGCTTACTCATAGGTATATTTTATCTAACAAAAAATAGTTTTTTCAGAAAATCCTTGAAAATGCCTTGAATCGTCAAAAAATGCAGTAAAATAACGTTTTATAGCATTTTTGCCTATTTATAAATTATTTACATATTTTATAAAAATCCCTTTAAATATCAGTAAAATTCAATATTATTATACAATATTTTATATTATTTTTCCAAAAAGTACATGAAACCTAAAAATCTCAGAAAAAAGTGCTAAAATGGTTTTTTATTGCATATTTCGACGTTTTAGAGCGGTTTGAGTGCTTTTCTAACAAAACTCATTTTTTAGCTAAAATACTTAGATTATCAAACTTCTAAATAGAATTTCTAATGCAATTGAAATTTATGGAAAAAATAAGTGATTTTTTTTTTTGAGGAGGCTTACTCAGAGGTATATTTTATCTAGAAAAATTGTTTTTCAAAAAATCCTTGAAAATGCCTTGAATCGTCATAAAATGCAATAAAATAACAATTTATAGCATTTTTGAATATATATAAATTATTTACATATTCTTTAAAAATCCCCTTAAAAATCTATAAAAATCAATAGTATTATGGAATATTTCATATATTTTTCAAAAATACATGAAACTTAAAAATCTGAAAT
>WNWK01050118.1:0-12965 GCA_009830355.1 Cherax destructor | reverse complement strand
CCGCTCAAGGTGTTCCACCATTCTTTTCCTGAAGATTTTCTCCAGGACTTTGCGCACTATACATGTAAGTGACACCGGTCTATAGTTTAGTGCCTCTTTTCTGTCTCCTTTTTAAAAATGGGGACTACGTTGGCCTTCTTCCATACCTCAGGTAGCTGCCCAGTTTCAAGGGATGTGTTGAATATTATGGTAAGTGGCACACTCAGTACCTCAGCTCCTTCCCGAAGAACCCACGGGAGATATTGTCCGGACCCATCGCCTTTGAGGTATCGAGGTCACTGAGTTACTGCTTCACTTCCTCCTCAGTTGTGTGTATGCCCTCTAGCACTTGGTACATCCCTTGTTGGTGACGAACCATGTCCTGTCTACCCAGTTGCCTTCCTTCCTCCATTGTGAATACTTCCTTAAACCTCAAGTTGAGCTCCTCACATACCTCTTGATCATTACTTGTGAGTTCCCCATCTTCTCTCCTCAGCCTTATCACCTGGTCCTTGACTGTTGTCTTCCTTCTGATGTGACTGAACATCAGTTTCGGTCGGACTTAACTTTCGATGCTATGTCGTTTTCGTACTGTTTCTGGGCCTCCCTCCGTACTTGTGCATACTCGTTTCTAGCTCTTCTACTAATCTCTTTGTTTACTTGGGTTCTTTGCCTTCTGTACCGTTTCCATTCTCTGATACTCTGAGTCTTTGCCTCCCTGCACCTTTGGGTAAACCAGGGGCTCTTTCTGGCCTTCCCATTTAATCCTTTGCCTCTGGGTATAAGCCGTTCCTCTGCCTCCTTGCACTTTGCCCCTACGTATTCCATCATTTCATTTATTGTCAGTGTTAGTGTGACTTTGTAAATGGTCCAAGTTGGGCCGAAACGTCGTCGTAAGCTCCTCCCTTTTATATGTGCGGGTTGTGTGTGTATTGTTCCAGTCACGGTATTGTGCCTTTTTTGTTATTATTGACAGGGATATAAGCCACAGTGCTGTGTCTTCCTTTGCAGATGACACCCGAATCTGTATGACAGTGTCCACCGTTGAAGACACTGCAAGACTCCAAACAGACATAAACCAAATCTTTAAATGGGCTGCAGAAAACAATATGAAGTTCAATGATGAGAAATTTCAATTACTGAGATACGGAAAACGTGAAGAAATTAAAATCTCATCGGAGTACAAAACTAATTCCAACCACACAATAGAGCGACAAACTAATGTCAAAGACCTGGGAGTGATCATGTCAGAGGATCTCACCTTCAAGGACCATAACAAAGTAGCAATTGCATCTGCTCGAAAAATGACAGGATGGATAATGAGAACCTTCAAAACCAGGGATGCCAAGCCCATGTTGACACTTTACAGATCGCTTGTTCTATCTAGGCTGTAATATTGCTGCACACTAACTGCACCTTTCGAGGCGGGTGAAATTGCTGACCTTGAAAATGTGCAGAGAACCTTCATGGCACGCATAAACGCGATAAACCACCTCAATTACTGGGAACGCTTAAAGTTCCTAAACCTGTACTCTCTAGAACGCAGGCGGGAGAGATACATTATTATATACACATGGAAAATTCTCGAGGGTTTAGTACCAAACTTGCACACAAAAATCACTCCCTATGAAAGCAAAAGACTCGGCAGGTGATGTAACATCCCCCAATGAAGAGCAGGGGTGCCACTAGCACGTTGAGGGACAACACAATAAGTGTCAGGGGCCCAAGATTGTTCAACTGCCTCCCAGCATACATCAGGGGGATTACCAACAAACCCTTAGCTGTGTTCAAGCAGGCACTGGACAGGCACCTAAAGTCTGTACCTGACCAGCCAGGCTGTGGTTCGTACGTTGGACTGCGTACGGCCAGCAGTAACAGCCTGGTTGATCAGGCTCTGGTCCAACAGGAGGCCTGTTCACAGACTGGGCCACAGGGGTGTTGACCCCTGGAATTTTCTCCAGGTAAACTCCAGGTAATAATAATAATAATAATAATAATACAGTGGACCCTCCGTTAACGAAAAAACTTCATCCCAGAAGCCTGCTCAAGTGCCATTACCGAACGAATTTACTTCTTTAAGAAATGTCACGTAGGTTAGTCTATTTCAGACCTCCAAAAATACACTTCCACATGCACTTTAAATATTATACTTACATAATTGTACGATTTCCGGGGTGTTCGTTAACCGAGGGTCCACTGTATAATATTTTTATTTCATTGAAAGTTTACATCGAGATTTTGTAATTACAATCATGAACTGAAGTGCAAGAAGAGCCACTAACATGCCGTGGCATTAAGGGCAGATTAATCTAATGGCTTATAGACTATTTACCACTTGAGAAATTGATTGAGTTTGTTTTAGTTAAACATTAGTTATAACAGTTAATAAATTTACTCAAATTACAATCTGTGGATATTACATTGTGACAAGTGTTTTGTAGGATGGTTACATCAATAGTAAATTTTGAAATTATATTATAGGAAAATAACAGTTAGTTTAATATCTTTATTATGCACCCCATACCCATCCTGTGGGTGCATTGTATGAGCATTGTTCAAAGTAATATACAGTATGAGTATATTTAGTTTAGGGTGAGTAGGTGGTTTTTGAGAAGTCTTAAATTGATGTTCAGACAAGGTTATTTTAGTATTTACTGGTAATGAATTCCAGATTTTGGGGCCCTTTAGGTGCATAGAATTTTTACACAGGGTGATATGGACTCGGGGTATATGAAAAAGTGATCTGTGTCTTGTGTTATGGTCATGGGTCCTATTAAAGTTGGTGAGGAGAATTTTGAGCGGATGGTTTATATTAGAGTGTATGTATGTAGTAGGCACAAGAATAAGTGTGAATGTTCTTTATGATGAGTAGTTTTAGTCTTTTGAATATTGATGGAGTATGCTGTCTAGAGTGGGAATTTGTTATCATTCTGACTGCAGCCTTTTGCATGGTTATGAGTGGTCTAATGTGATTTAATGTTGTTAATCCCCATGTACAAATTCTGTTGGTGAGATAAGGGTAGATGAGTGGAAGGAGAGCTGATTGAGGCACATAGTAGCATATCTTTGATAATATGCCTACTGTCTTTGAGATTTCCTTGGAAATTTGTTGTATGTGTGTTTGGAATTTAAGGCTACTGTCAAGGTGGATTCCTAGGGATTTTTCCTCTGTGAGTCTTGTGATGGGTGAACCATTGAGCGTTAAGAACATAAGAAAGAAGGAACACTGCAGCAGGCCTACTGGCCCATGCGAGGCACGTCCAAGTCTCCCACCGGTTTAAGCCAATGCCCCAACCCAGCCAGGTCAGGTCACATTCACTTAAGGAAGGAGCACGGCATCTGACCTAGTAGCACAAGTTTGTCAACTCCAACTCACACCCACCCGCATCCACTCATGTATTTTTCTAACTTATTTTTAAAACTACACAACGTTTTAGTCTCTATAACTGTACTTGGGAGTTTGTTCCACTCATCGACAACTCTATTACCAAACCAGTGCTTTCCTATATCCTTCATGAATCTGAATTTTTCCAACTTAAAGCCATTGCTGCGAGTCCTATCAATACTAGATATTTTTAGCACACTATTTACATCCCCTTTATTTATTCCTGTTTTCCATTTATACACCTCAATCATATCCCCCCTAATTCTACACCTTTCTAGAGAGTGCAGACTCAGGGCCCTCAGTCTATCTTCATAGGGAAGATTTCTGATACATGGAATCAACTTTGTCATCCTTCTTTGTACGTTTTCCAGAGCATTTATATCCATTCTGTAATACGTTGACCAAAACTGTGCAGCATAATCTAGACGAGGCCTAACCAATGATATATAAAGGTGAAAAACAACCTGAAGATTCTTATTATTTATGCTTCTTGATATGAAGCCAAGGATTCTGTTCGCTTTATTGCGAACACTTATGCACTGCTGTCTTGGTTTTAGATTACTGCTAACCAGAACTCCTAAATCCTTTTCGCAATCAGTAGTATTAAGATCTACATTATTTAGTTTATATGTGGCTTGGTTATTGTCCTGTCCAATATTTAGAACTTTGCATTTATCTGTATTAAACTGCATCTGCCACTTCTCCAACCACTGTATCAGTCTATTCAAATCTTCCTGGAGTGCTCTAATGTCCTCATTTGAATGGATTGGACGGCCTATTTTGGTGTCATCGGCAGACTTGCTTATGTCGCTATTTATTCCCTCATCTATGTCATTTATGTAGATTGTGAACAACAAGGGGCCCAACACTGACCCCTGTGGAACACCGCTCGTGACACTTCCCCACTCTGATTTCTCCCCATTTATGCAAACTCTCTGCTGCCTATTTGTCAACCATGCCTCTATCGAGGAAAAAATTTCTCCTATTCCGTGTGCCTTAATTTTCCTCAATAGTCTCTGATGTGGAACTCTATCAAAAGCCTTACTGAAGTCCATATACACAATATCATATTCATTACCATGATCTACCTCCTCAAATACCTTAGTGAAAAAAGTTATTAAATTTGTAAGGCAGAAATGCCCTTTTGTAAAACCGTGCAGAGATTTGTTGATTAATTTATGCTTTTCAAGATGGCTACGAATTGCCTCGGCAATTGATTTCATAAATTTTCCCACTAAGGACCTGTCACCTGCTTTGAAAATAGGTATTACATTTGCCATTTTCCACTTATCTGGCACCATGCCAGTTTGCAGTGATATGTTGAAAAGATTAGCCATAGGTTTGCTAAGCTCCTCTTTACATTCCTTTAGAACCCTTGCATACAGTTCATCAGGGCCTGGGGATATGTTAGGTTTTAATTTATCTATATGTCTAAGGACCATGTCACTTGTGACCCTAATCGTTCATAGTTTATTATCGTCCTGTTCTACATAATTTATTATTTCTGGAATATCGCTAGTATCTTCCTGTGTAAAAACTGAGAGGAACATTTGTGGCTCTATTTCCAAACTGAATGAAGTAGGTCTTTTCAGTATTGAGAGTAAGCTTATTAGTCATCATCCAGGTTGATATTTTCTGTTATTCAGCATTAACAGTGTTGGCCAGTATGACAGGGTTTGGGCGATAGAAGACATATGTAGTGTCATCTGCAAACAACATACTCCACCAATATTCAAAAACCTAAACTTACTCACCATACAAGACATCCATACTTTTTACTGTGCCTATTACATACATAGAACACTCTATGCAAATATTAACCCACCACTCAAACTTCTCCTTACCAATTTTAACAGGACACATGACCATAACACTAGACACAGATCACTCCTCGATGTTCCCCGTGTCCATCTAACACTATGTAAAAACTCAATGCATATAAAAGGCACGAAAATTTGGAATTCATTACTTGTCATTGCCAAAGAAACCCTGCCTGTACCCCAATTCAAAACGATGCTAAAAAACCACCTTCTCACCCAAAGCTAAATGCTCAATATCAAACATTCCCAAAAAAGTAGAATAATCACTTAAATGTAAAAACCTGATTAATCACTTAAATGTAAAAACCTGTTATGAATAATACATACTAAGCTAACTATTTCCACAACATTTACATTATAATGACCACGTAAACTGTAACTTCAATGCAACTAATTGTTTTAAATTGTTATCTCACTCAATTAGTTGCATTGCTACAATTAATTGATATGTTCAACTTATATTCAAACTTTATAACTTAGATACGCAATTATACTTATTTTATAATTTATCAACCATAACTTTTTACCATGTAGTCTAGAATTAAGTAGACCTAAGAATGCCCGCAATGCACAGCATATTAGGGGCTTTTGGCATGTACATCTCATTAATAACTTTATTTCTTGTCTACCATGTATCATTGTACCATGTCTCAATAAAAGTATAAAGAGTAGTTGTGATGCATTTGGTAGGTCATTGATGTAAATGAGAAATAGGAGTGGTCCTAGGACACTTCCTTGTGGGACTAAGAACACTTGGTAGTAACTGAGGACTGCACCTCAGTACATCTCAACCATTATAGTTAGAAGTGCAGAATGTTATGTTGGTTTTTACCATGAAAATCAATCATTATTTTACACTTTTCAGTATGTACAATCTTTGTTCATTATGAATAAATATTTCTTATGCAAATTTTTATCAGGTGAGTAATTAACAAAACTTGGTTAAGTTAGGTTACGGTCCAAACGTATATATACGTTCGCTCGCCCCGTGCCCCGAATATTTTGAAAAAAAAAAATTATTTTTTTTATAGAAATAAAGAGCACATTGTTATAGGATAAAAAATTTTTTTAGTGCCAGTACTTATCGAGATATGAGGCGGAAAAGTTGCCACTGGATGCTCACTTGACAGCAACAGGAGTCCTGCCGCTTGCAGAATTGTTGTAGGGAGAGTCACTCCCTACGAAAGCAAACGACTCGGCCCCTAATGAAAAGCAGGGGGTGCGACTAGCACGTTGAGAGACAACACAATAAGTGTCAGGGGCCCAAGACTGTTCAACTGCCTCCCAGCATACATCAGGGGGATTACCAACAAACCCCTGGCTGTCTTCAAGCAGGCACTGGACAGGCACCTAAAGTCAGTACCTGACCAGCCAGGCTGTGGTTCGTACGTTGGACCGTGCGGCTAGCAGTAACAGCCTGGTTGATCAGGCTCTGATCCAACATGAGGCCTGGTCACAGACCAGGCCGCAGGGGCGTTGACCCCTGGAACTCTCTCCAGGTATACTCCAGGTATTTTCTCTTTTTTATTATTTTATATGTCACAAATTTCACAAACACCCGAGTGGCTCCATTTAGTGAAATGTTCTGATAATTAAAATTTATAGTAGTTCTTGTGATTTCATAGCCAATCTTTGTTCTGACACTAATATATTAGGTAATGAAATTGTACTCAAATAATAATAATAATGATAGTGCATAAAAATAATAATAATAATAATAATAATAATAATTGTGGGGAATTGTGAGACTACCTGTCTGGGCTTCACCGCCACTTACAACCAGATAATATCAACGGGAGGTGACAGACTAATATTTACCACAGTCACTCCCGCGAGGTGGGTGAGAAAACTTAAGTCGTCCCTGGTCGCAACGAACGACTTCGATATTTCTCACCCTAGACCCACGTCCACTCTAGACCAGTTATATAAATTGAAATGGGTGACACCAATAGTTACGGTGTTGTTAATTTTTAGTGGACTGTACAGTGGACCCCGAGTTTCGTAAAAACTTCATTCCTGAAGCCTGCTCAAGTGCCTTTACTGAACGAATTTACTCCCTTAAGAAAAAATGTCAAGTAGGTTAGTCCATTTCAGACCCCCAAAAATACACTTACAAAAGCACTTACAATATTAAACTTACACAATTGTACGATTTCCGGGGTTTACGTAACTCGGGGGTCCACTGTATTTTGGTATTGGACTGATTAGAAAGAAAGAGAAGAGAGTACACAATTATAAAACCATCACTCACCCTTTATCAGTGATAGTCACTGGAGATCATTACCATTCCCACCGCAGACTTACATTATTAAAACATACCTACTGGCCAGACGGATGCTACGATAAGAAGGATACTTACAGTGGGAAGGAGGCAACATTCTTGTCGCTATTCTTCTGACGGATCTTGTGGTCCTGCTCGGAAGAGATTATTCTTCCGGCAAGACGATGATGTTGTTGGGGTCGTCTCGATATAGAAGTATGGACTTCTTGACACCTCTACAATTCTCGAGACAGAATCGTGAGGTCAACATGCGGTCATTAGGAGAATGTTGCCGAGTATCACTGCACACATTCTCTATCGTGATATTAACATCACCCAATTCTCTTTAGTTCACACAACGATTTAATGTTTCACTGGTTTACACTCATTATCAGTCATTATGTTGAGGTTTGAAACCGATGAATCGAGATGAAAATGATATCCTGTTACATTTCCATCATGGCGGCATCGCGTGGCGTCCCTCACCCGACGGCACCCGATGTATTTCCTTCCCCTCCAATTCCTTATAAAGATGATTCACCAATACTTATTCCCATCACTTCAACCCACGACAGCCACCCAGAATCAAGGTTTGCGACAGTGTCCAGTCAGATAGTCATGTCACCTATGCCATGGTTACCACGGCTAGGCCTCCCATACAAAGACTACCCACGCCTATGTCGCGTCACTCACTGTTTTAACAAATTACCACTCCATTACGGTGCCATACTAGTACATTTTACGAGCAGGGGTTGGTGCCGTACTAGTACGCCCAAATTCTAGCGGCCTCAATTTAAGTAGAAAACGTCTGGTAGGCATACATATGAAAGAATGGGTCTGTGTGGTCAGTGTGCGCAATATAAAAAAAATCCTGCAGTACACACTGCATAATGAGAGAAAAAAAACTCTGACTGTTTTTTTTATTAAAACAGCGAATTTGCAGTCGATTTTTGTATGGTATTTATTGATGTATTCTCGTTTTCTTGGTCTCATTTGATAGAATGGATGATATATTACAGAAATATAGATGATTTTGATTGGTATGACAATGACAAGTACCTTGAAATTGAGCTCAAAGTAGCGAAAATGTTCGATTTTTGACAATGTTCAAGAATAAACAAATCACATCATGCGTCCAATACACATCAACTGGTGAGTCTTATATTCATGCACAAGTGCTCTGATATTATTTATACCATTTTTACAATGATGCAGTTGTATACATAACAGTAAATCTTCTATTTTTGTGAGAATAAAAATTCAAAATGGAAAGCAAAAGTAATGGAACAGGGGCCTGGAGACGTGGCTAATGAACAGAGAACATGTTATTTTAGTGCCAGGAATGTCTGCCTTGTTTACTCTGGACCCTATTTTGAAATTGGCATCGTTTGAAATTTGTGTGAAATTGGAAAATTGCCATTTTCTGACCACTATTTTGGGTAGATGAAATTGGTAAATAGGCGGTTTCTTCTACTCATTCGATAGAAGAAATGGAGTTTTAGTGAAGTAGCTATAATTTTAGGAGACTGATACATTGGAATTTGTCGAAAATAGGGTTTGAAGTGGGTGAAATCGCTGATGCGTCAGTGTCATAGATACCGCGAACTTCGCGAAAGCATAATTTTGTTAGTTTTCGATCAAATTTCATAATTTTGGTGGTGTTATGATCGGAAAAAAATTCTCTATCATTTCATAAGAAAAAATTATTTTTTTTTTTCAAAAATTTTTCGACCCCAGGAACACTTTTTCGAGAAGGCCTGTCGACCCCCAAAGGGTTAACACAATGTCACCCGGTTGAATATTATGTTGATTTGCCGCTTCTGACGCACAATAAAAGTGTTCACATAGTGTAAGAAGATACTCTTTATGCCACACATTAGACCAGTGGTTAATCACTTCATTTAACATCTTAAATTTATCACTTAACACTGTCACATTATTGTAATCCTCATCAATTTCCTCAGGATTATCTCTATAGATAGGTGCAGCTTCCAGTTTCCGCCCACATATTAAGTGAGAAGGAGTCAGAATGTCCGTGTCAGGAGTTTCAATCATGTACGAGAGCGGACGATTATTTATCCAATTCTCTGCCTCCACCAATACTGCACGGAATTCCTCTTAAGTTAATTCGTTTCCGGTGTAGTACTTTACACAAACACCTCTTCACTGTACAGTGTACCCCCGAGTAACGAACACCCCGGAAATCGTACAGTTATGTACAGTGGACCCCCACTATTCGAACGGCTCGGCAGTCGAACAAATCGTCATTAGAACAAGAAAATCGATATCGTCATGCGAACAAAATATCACGATTCGAACAAGTGTGTCCATCACCTGTCCGCCCAGGCGCTTGGAGAGCCAGTCCCTCGTTGTTTACACTCGAGAGAACAATACCCTGCACGCTCATCCAGACATTTCACACTTAATTATAATTGTTTGGAGTTTGTTCATTAAGTGTGAGGCAGTGGTGGTAGAGGCAGTGGTGAGAGGCAGTGGTAGAGGCAGTAGTGGTTGAGGCAGTGGTGAGAGGCAGTGGTGGTTGAGGCAGTGGTGAGAGGCAGTGGTGGTAGAGGCAGTGGTGGTTGAGGCAGTGGTGAGAGGCAGTGGTGGTAGAGGCAGTGGTAGAGGCAGTGGTGAGAGGCAGTGGTGGTAGAGGCAGTGGTGAGAGGCAGTGGTGGTTGAGGCAGTGGTAGAGGCAGTGGTGAGAGGCAGTGGTGGTAGAGGCAGTGGTGGTTGAGGCAGTGGTGGTTGAGGCAGTGGTGGTTGAGGCAGTGGTGGTAGAGGCAGTGGTGGTAGAGGCAGTGGTGAGAGGCAGTGGTGGTTGAGGCAGTGGTGAGAGGCAGTGGTGGTAGAGGCAGTGGTGGTTGAGGCAGTGGTGAGAGGCAGTGGTGGTTGAGGCAGTGGTGAGAGGCAGTGGTGAGAGTCAGTGGTGGTTGAGGCAGTGGTGAGAGGCAGTGGTGGTAGAGGCAGTGGTGAGAGGCAGTGGTGGTTGAGGCAGTGGTGAGAGGCAGTGGTGGTAGAGGCAGTGGTGGTTGAGGCAGTGGTGAGAGGCAGTGGTGAGAGGCAGTGGTGGTAGAGGCAGTGGTGAGAGGCAGGGGTGGTAGAGGCACTGGTGGTAGAGGCAGTGGTGAGAGGCAGTGGTGGTTGAGGCAGTGGTGAGAGGCAGTGGTGGTTGAGGCAATCTTGAGAGGCAGTGGTGGTTGAGGCAGTGGTGAGAGGCAGTGGTGAGAGGCAGTGGTGAGAGGCAGTGGTGGTGGAGGCAGTGGTGAGTAAACAAGATTAAATGAAGGTTCGGGAGGGAGTTTTGTAAACAAACCAGTTGTTGTTGTTGCTGTTACTAGTCTGACACGTACGATTTCTGTTCACTACTTGAAGCTGACTGGAAGTGATCTAATGCAGATAGCATTACAAACTCCGTTTTCTCTTATACTAACACGTCTGAAGGAGGAAAGAATGGGAAGATGTTTTCACAGCTGTAGCGAGAATGCTCGCCACCACCATCCTTCCCAGCCACCACATTCGTAATGACATACATATTTTATTCATTCTAGAGTGTATATCAGGTTTTTATGTTACTTATATTGTTTATTATGTCATAGTACAGTGGACCCCCGAGTTTCGTAAAAACTTCACTCCTGAAGTCTGCTCAAGTGCCATTACAGAAATTCTCCAGGAAATTCACGTAGGTTAGTCTATTTCAGACCCCAAATACACTTCCACAAGAACTTACAAAATTATACTTACATAATTGCACGATTTCCGGGGTATTCGTTAACCGAGGGTCCACTGTACAGTGAAGTACTATTTTGTCATGCCTCCTAACAGCAGGAACGGATTAATTGTATTTCCATTATTTCTTATGGGAAAAATTAAATCGCCTTTTGAACATTTCACGTTAAGAACAAGCTCCTGGAACGGATTAAATTCGAATGGCGAGGGTCCACTGTAAGTATAATATTGTAAGTGCTTGTGGAAGTGTATTTTTGGGGGTCTGAAATAGACTAACCTACGTGACATTATTCCTTAAGGGAGTAAATTCGTTCGGTAATGGCACTTGAGCAGGCTTCTGGAATGAAGTTTTTATGTTACTCGGGGGTCCACTGTACCTATCAATATTTCGTACAATCCCCCTTGCCAGGGGGCCCTGGGAGTTATAAACTTCCAGCAACACCCTCGCTGATTTAGCAGAGACTGCATCATTACTCTCATTTAATTCCTTCAAGTGTTGTGCCCCCGCCACAAAGTTAGTGGCATTATCCGAAATCATTAGTCTCAGACAGGATATCCTGGCTGCAAATTTCCGAAACAGCTGTATGAACTGTTCTGCAGACAAATCCTGTGCCACTTCCAAGTGCACTGCCCTTGTAGCAGTACAAGTAAATAAACATACATACACTTTCAAAGGAACATCATCTGCAGTACCCGTTAAAATAATTGGACCACTATAATCCACACCTGTTACATTAAATGGCTTTATTAACTGCACTCGTTCCTTGGGCAATGGTGGAGGTCCTGGATACATATAGGTTCTGGCATCCACACGACGAGACACTACACATGTCTTGATGACCCGCTTCACACTCTGTCGTCCTTGAGGAATCCAGAAAGTTTCCCTAATGCAATTTAAGGTATCTTGTACTCCACCATGCATCACATTTTTATGGGCATTTAATACAATTAAAGTTGTCAGATGATGAGTCTTGGGCAGCAGGATAGGGTGTGTAGCATATTCACCCAATTCAGAATTTTGCAACCTACCTCTGCACCTGATTACATCATCCTCCAAGTGCAGCCCCAATTTCTCTATTATTGAACTTTTCCCAATTTTTCCATCCCTTATCAATTTAATCTCCTCTCCATAGATTTCTCCTTGTACTCTCTGTATCCAGTATTTCAGAGAATGTGGGAAATCATATGAGATATTCATCTTGTTTATGAAGTTAAACACCAACCTAGTGACATTAATCAGTTTTGGTAAAGATGAATATCTATTTATATCAATGGCTAAGGAGGGACCAATGACTGGAGCCGTGTTCACAGTAATTTCCACAGGAGCAATATGCGCCTTTTGAACAGGCCAATTAACTTTATCCACCAGCCAACTGGGTCCTTCAAACCACGATAAAGTACAGTGGACCCCCGAGTATCGTAATTAATCCGTTCCAGGAGCTAGTACTTAACACGAAGTTTTCGAAATTCGAACCATTATTTCCCATAAGAAATAATGTAAATACAATTAATCCGTTCCACAAAAAAATATTCACCTACTATATTAAAAACAAAAAATATATATATACATTTACTTACCTTTATTGAAGAGTTGCAGGCATCTGGAAGGTAGAGTTGCTGAAAGGGGCAGGGAGTTAGTGGTTGGAAGGGAATCCCCTCCAAAGGACTTCAGGTGTCAAAGCCCTCTCTGGGGTTACTTCCCTTCTTGGTCTTTTAATGCCACTAGGACCAGCTTGAGAGTCACTAGACCCCTGCCTGGTGAAGTAGCTGTCCAGAGTCCTCTGTTTCTGGC
>WNWK01050117.1:0-12966 GCA_009830355.1 Cherax destructor | reverse complement strand
AAATTATTTACATATTTTAAAAATCCCATTAAAAATCTATAAAAATCAATATTTTTATAGAATATTTCATATTACTTTCAAAAATACATGAAACATTAAAAAGCACAGAAAAATGTGCTAAAATCGCATTTTATGGCATAATTCGACGTTTTAGAGCGGTTTGATGCTTTTCTGGCAAAACTCATTTTTCAGCTAAAATACTTAGATTTTCACAATTTTAAATAAAATTTCTACTGCAATTGAAATATTTGGGAAAAGTAAGCAAAATTTTATGATTTTATTTTATGAAGCTTACTTATAAAAATATTTTATCTAAAAAATAGTTTTTCAGAAAATCCTTGAAAATGCCTTAAATCGTCAAAAATGCAATAAAATCAAGTTTTATAGCATTTTTGAATATTTATTAATTATTTACATATTTTTAAAAATCCCATTGTAAATCTATAAAAATCAATATTTTTATAGAATATTTCATATTTTTCAAAAAATGCATGAAACATTAAAAAGCTCAGAAAAATGTGCTAAAATCGCATTTTATTGCATATTTCGACGTTTTAGAGCGGTTTGATGCTTTTCTGACAAAACTCATTTTTTAGCTAAAATACTACATGTGAAGGTGTAATGTGTATTACAAGTGAAGGTGTAATGTGTACTACAGTGAAAGTGTAATGTGTACTACATGTGAAGGTGTAATGTGTAATACAAGTAATTGTGCAACGTGTACTACAGTGAAGGTGTAATGTGTACTACAAGTGAAGGTGTAATGTGTACTACAAGTGAAAGTGTAATGTGTACTACAGTGAAGGTGTAATGTGTACTACAAGTGAAGGTGTAATGTGTACTACATGTGAAGGTGTAATGTGTACTACATGTGAAAGTGTAATGTGTACTACAGTGAAGGTGTAATGTGTGCTACAGTGAAGGTGTAATATGTTCTACGGTGAAGGTGTAATGAATGCTACAGTGAAGGTGTAATGTGTACTACAGTGAAGGTGTAATGTGTTCTACTTGTTAAGATGTAATGTGTACTACATGTGAAGATGTAATGTGTACTACAGTGAAGGTGTAATGTGTACTACAATTGAAGATGTAATGTGTACTACAGTGAAGGTGTAATGTGTTCTACATGTTAAGGTGTAATGTGTACTACAGTGAAGGTGTAATGTGTACTACAGTGAAGGTGTAATGTGTTCTACATGTGAAGGTGTAATGTGTACTACATGTGAAGATGTAATGTGTACTACATGTGAAGATGTAATGTGTACTACATGTGAAGATGTAATGTGTACTACAGTGAAGGTGTAATGTGTATTACAAGTGAAGATGTAATGTGTACTACAGTGAAGGTGTAATGTTTTCTACATGTTAAGGTGTAATGTGTACTACAGTGAAGGTGTAATGTGTACTACAGTGAAGGTGTAATGTGTTCTACATTTGAAGGTGTAATGTGTACTACAGTGAAGATGTAATGTGTACTACAAGTGAAGGTGTAATGTGTACTACATGTGAAGATGTAATGTGTACTACAGTGAAGGTGTAATGTGTACTACAAGTGAAAGTGTAATGTTTACTACATGTGAATATGTAATGTGTACTACAAGTGAAGATGTAATGTGTACTACAGTGAAGGTGTAATGTGTACTACAAGTGAAGATGTAATGTGTACTACAGTGAAGGTGTAATGTGTACTACATGTGAAGGTGTAATGTGTACTACATTTGAAGGTGTAATGTGTACTACAAGTGAAGGTGTAATGTGTTCTACATGTTAAGGTGTAATGTGTACTACAGTGAAGATGTAATGTGTACTACATGTGAAGGTGTAATGTGTACTACAAGTGAAGGTGTAATGTGTACTACAGTGAAGGTGTAATGTGTACTACAAGTGAAGGTGTAATGTGTACTACAGTGAAGGTGTAATGTGTACTACAAGTGAAGATGTAATGTGTACTACAGTGAAGGTGTAATGTGTACTACAAGTGAAGGTGTAATGTGTACTACAAGTGAAGGTGTAATGTGTACTACAAGTGAAGATGTAATGTGTACTACAAGTGAAGGTGTAATGTGTACTACAAGTGAAGGTGTAATGTGTACTACAGTGAAGGTGTAATGTGTACTACAGTGAAGGTGTAATGTGTACTACAGTGAAGGTGTAATGTGTACTAAAGTGAAGGTGTAATGTGTACTACAAGTGAAGGTGTAATGTGTACTACAGTGAAGGTGTAATGTGTACTACAAGTGAAGGTGTAATGTGTACTACAATGAAGGTGTAATGTGTACTACAGTGAAGGTGAAATGTGTACTCCAAGTGAAGGTGTAATGTGTACTACAGTGAAGGTGTAATGTGTACTACAAGTGAAGGTGTAATGTGTACTACAAGTGAAGGTGTAATGTGTACTACAAGTGAAGGTGTAATGTGTACAAGTGAAGGTGTAATGTGTACTACAGTGAAAGTGTAATGTGTACTACAGTGAAGGTGTAATGTGTACTACAAGTGAAGGTGTAATGTGTACTACATGTGTAGGTGTAATGTGTACTACAGTGAAGGTGTAATTTGTACTACAGTGAAGGCGTAATGTGTACTACAGTGAAGGTGTAATGTGTACTACAAGTGAAGGTGTAATGTGTACTACATGTGAAGGTGTAATGTGTACTACAGTGAAGGTGTAATGTGTACTACAGTGAAGGTGTAATGTGTACTACAGTGAAGGTGTAATGTGTACTACAAGTGAAGGTGTAATGTGTACTACATGTGAAGGTGTAATGTGTACTACAGTGAAGGTGTAATGTGTACTACAGTGAAGGTGTAATGTGTACTAAAAGTGAAGGTGTAATGTGTACTACATGTGAAGGTGTAATGTGTACTACAGTGAAGGTGTAATGTGTACTACAAGTGAAGGTGTAATGTGTACTACAGTGAAGGTGTAATGTGTACTACAGTGAAGGTGTAATGTGTACTACAGTGAAGGTGTAATGTTACTACAAGTGAAGGTGTAATGTGTACTACATGTGAAGGTGTAATGTGTACTACAGTGAAGGTGTAATGTGTACTACAGTGAAGGTGTAATGTGTACTACAAGTGAAGGTGTAATGTGTACTACAGTGAAGGTGTAATGTGTACTACAAGTGAAGGTGTAATGTGTACTACAGTGAAGGTGTAATGTGTACTACAGGTGAAGGTGAAATGTTTACTACTGTCTTCCTGTTATCCCACAGAATATCTTACCTTTTCCTTCCTGTCTACCTATAACCTCTCTTCCTAAAGCGTTTCTTAGGTCTCCCGGCCTACCCATAACCTTTATCTCTGTTTATCCTCAATCTTTCTTACCTATCTCTTCCTCTCTACCCACAATTTTAATCCTCTCATCGTGTTTGTCCACAATCCTTGACGCTGTTCTCTCCTACAGCAATCCTCCCCCCCCTCTTCACTATTCTTGCCATGAATTTTATGGTCCAGCAAACAAAAACAGTATTGAATCCTAAATGTGCTGAGAGTAAGTCGTTAAGGCTTCTACTAGGATGGATCTCACTGCAATGATTACTTTGTTGCTGTATTCTAGTGGTGGGGGTAATTTTAATCCGAGGAAAGGGAGGGTAGCTCTAATTTCTTAAATCACGAGCCCTCTTCACCGTCATCAAGTCTCCTACCACTGAAGTGTCTGTCTGGATCATAGCTAGCTTTTGTTCCCACTGTGACTGTCACGTGCTCTAGGATAGCAGCACACTGCTGATGTGTTCAATTTTGGTAAACAATAAAAAAAAGTGAAGAGCATTGCGTATCCGTTGATTGCATGTGTCGTTCCGTTAATTTATGGCGCTGAGGCGCCTTTAATGGGAAGACAATATTAGAACTGAGGCGCCTTTAATGGGAAGACAATATTAGAACTGCTTGTTGACTTTGCCCAGTGCGGTCACAGCAGCTCTGACTTTCGGTTTTCAGTCTCCCTACGATCCCCGTTGGGGAGGGGAACCTTTACCTGCTCCACCATGGCTCACCGAGTGAAGATCAAGGCTAAGGACTCTTCAACCGCTGATGCTTCCAAGCAATTTGCAGTTGAAATTCTCAGGAATTTCCACTCTTCATGAAGCCTTCCTTGTCACATTCATCAATGATGAGGAAGCAGAAAAAGTCCTCTCACCACCTGCTATCAAGACCCTTGATGATCAAGGCTTTGTTCTCTCAACATCACCAATTATAAGAGCAAAACGATCGGTGTTTATGAAAAGGCTGAACAAACTTATCACCTCCATGACTACCGACGACATCAAGTAATCAATTGAAGATCTCAAAGATTGGGCTGAATTAGAAGCTGTAATCAAGATCCCCAATGCTTCATCAATGCTGAAAATCACGTTTATCGACGTGAACATGGCTGCCAGAGCTCTCTCAGATGGTCTAGCTGTCTCATACTACTACATCAACCCTGGTCAACTTGAACCTGAACGTTTCAAGCAAATTTCACCTTGCTGGACATGCTTTTCCTACAATCATTCTACCAACGATTGTCACGTTAAGAACAAGAAAATATGTTCCACTTGTGGGTCTGAAGGTCACGACTTTCGTTCCTGCACCTCCACTACTGCTCCTACCTGCACCTCCACTACTGCTCCTACCTGCACCTCCACTACTGCTCCTACCTGCACCTCCACTACTGCTCCTACCTGCACCTCCACTACTGCTCCTACCTGCACCTCCACTACTGCTCCTACCTGCATCAACTGTAAAAGTGATCATCATACTCTGGCAGCCAAATGTCCTGTTCGAAAGGAGATCCTTTCCAAGAAATTAAAGGAAGACCTTAAGAAAACACCAGGCAACCTCCAACTTATGCGCAATAACCAAACTCCAGTCTACTACCACCAAGATCCTGCAAGCCACTCAGCAGCCTACACCACCACCACCACCACCACCACCACCACCACCACCACCACCACCACCACCCACCTCGCCACTGCCTGACGACATCTCCACGAAGATTTATTACTGCATGATGTTTGCTCACATGAATAATGCAGCTCAACCAGGATCCTTCAACACATCGATAAACGAACTTCCTGCCCTCAACAATATGCCAGCATTTAACTTCCCAACAAGTTCTCCTTCAGCTGAGATTTTAAAGATAATTCCAAAAGTCGTCAACTTTGCTGCACCAGATGACTTGCAAGAATTGCTGATTAAAGACAACACTCGTGCTACTACAGCCTCTACCAATGAGAGTTCACCACCACCTCACACCACCACCACTACCAAGAACCAATCAGCTGCCTCCCTGCCAGTCGAGACACAGCCACTCCCCACCACGAACCAATCACCGACCACCTCTACTATGCACCCGACTCCACCACTACCAGGACCTGTAACTCGTTCTGCGGCCCAAGCTTGCAACCCTCCCGCTGCTGCTCCTAACACATCTACTACAAATGATCCAAAAGATGAGGTGAATTGCTTCCGTGGTATTTACTTTGTCTCCACCAACCAATACCCTGAGTTAATGTATGACAAGGAACTTCACCAGCGTCTTCAGGATGGAACTGTCAAGTATACCCTTGATCAGGGCACCAACTACCCCTTCTCAGTCATCCTACATGATATTCTACTAGAAACCGACCTCCCTTTTCAAATTGACTACGTCACTAGAAAGAAATTCAAGTCTCTTGTGAATGGCTCTCCTACTCATCTGACATTAGACTTCACTATTTCTCCCGCCTCCAAGACCCAGTGATCAGCACATCACTGTGCAGTGTGACAGCCTTCTCGACCTTTCTTGCCTGCTCTGCCGCCCTGCCGCCCTGCCGCCCTCTTCGCTCCCATGAGCCAGCACTACCGTCCACCACCCTGCTGAGTCATCGCTTGCAGTACATCCGTACCATCAGTACATCCACAGTGGTTGGGCCACTGATCTTTCATTCCCTCTTCGCCTCCACCATCCCATCATTTTCCAGAATTTCCATCCTTCCCCATCCTTCTTCGGCCATAAAGATCAAGAATATTAGAACTGAGGCGCCTTTAATGGGAAGACAATATTAGAACGTCGAGGGGAAGTAAATTGGACTTAAGACACCAGTATGCAGAATAAGTCTTAACCTGGACAACGTTTCCCTCCAAGTAGGGCAAATAATTTTTTTCTATATACTTATATCTATATGTGGTTGCAGGGGTCGAGTAACAGCTCCTGGTCCCATATTTTTGCTGGTCGCTACTCCAGTAAATACCTGTGTGTGTTACTCTTAAAACCCACGAGGAACCAAGTGTTCACATAGTTGTTTGATTTTCTTTTTATTATTTCTTCCTCCAAGGTTCTCGTTATTAAATTGAGAACGGCTCATCCGATCGGCATCAAATTTTCAATGCCGGTGTACTGTAACTAGGAAAAGGTGTATAGCGGCTGCCCTAATTGCTATCGGTAACATTATCCATCAAATCTACATCTAGATTACTAATCAACAGGATATTACCCATTCCGGAGACCGATGTAACATGATGTTGACATTCTGGAGACCGATGTAACATGATGTTGACAAATAACAAAAAAGGCACAATACCGTGACTGGAACAATACACACACAACCCGCACATATAAAAGAGAGGAGCTTACGACGACGTTTCGGCCCGACTTGGACCATTTACAAAGTCACACTAACACACAGAATCGAATCGAATCGAATAAGTTCAGGTAAGATCCCAATGGAATGAGCGGGTGGACTCTCCAGTGTTGAATAGGGGAGAGTCTCGATGACACTGTCAGTCAATCCGGCCCGGCAGTCAAACATCAGGTCTGATGACGTAACCCCTTGACTGCCGGCCGGTGAGGTAATTACCTAACTATCATTGTTAGATAGGAGGCCGTAACACCCCCACCACAAAATGACCGACACACAAAGATTCAGGTATTATGTAATACAGAATTTATCCCAAACAGTCATTTCCCGGACAAACAATATGATCCCGGACAGGCCACTCATATTACAAATAAAGAAGCATTTGTAATAACGACTGTTTGGGATACTGAGTAAACTATCAGATTTTCAATATTTATTATATTATTATTAATATAAAAACATATACTCTGAATAAAAACATATAATCTAATATTCTGTGTAAAAACATATATTTACACAATCATAGTACAATAAAATATCACAAGCAAATCATATACTTAGTGATGTGTCAAGTCGCTGCCAACTTCGTGTCACGCAGGACACTGCCATACCTCGTCATGATACTCCTTCTCCACCGTGTCCTCAGACACCCTTATCTCTGTGTTACACACACCATCGCTCAGGGTCACTCACGACACCTTCTCTGTGCCACATGGCACGCCCCCTGCATCATGAACCATTCTTATTACAATCCCTGTACAACGCGTCTTGACCTACACCAAATAACGACAACTTGTGTCGTGCCACCGTCACAAACTCTCTGCATACACCACTAAAACCCTGACACTCCGGTTAACAATCTCCGGTTAACAATCTCCGGTTAACAATCTCCGGGTACAGTCTCGGGTACAGTCTCGGGTACAGTCTCGGGTACAGTCTCGGGTACATCGTCGCAAGTACATAGTAGATTCTGGTGACCTCGCCGCTCTCCTTGTTGTAGGCTATCACCAGCACCACACTGCATGAGTCTGCAACTCTCATGCAGGTCTGACTGGCGAACTCCAGTAGTATGTCAGTGAGCTGGTGGACTCTCCAGTGTTGAATAGGGGAGAGTCTCGATGACACTGTCAGTCAATTCGGCCCGGCAGTCAAACATCAGGTCTGATGACGTAACCCCTTGACTGCCGGCCGGTGAGGTAATTACCTAACTACCATTGTTATATAGGGACCGTAACACAGGTGTTGGAATGTCGTTAGTGTATAAAATGTAGAGGGTAGTGGAGAGGACAGATCCCTGGGGTACTCCAGCATTTAGTGTGAAGTAGTCAGAGTAGCAGCCTTGGAATTTGATTCTCATGGTGCGGCCGTCAAGGAAGTTGCAGAGGAGTTTACGAGTAGTGAGAGGCAGGTTAAAGTTAGTGCAGAGTTTGTGTTTGAGTCCTACATGCCAGACAGTGTCAAAAGCTTTTTCAACGTCTTTTGCAACCAGGGCTGTCCTGTTTCTTTGTTTTGTGTTTATGTGGATGTAGTTGAGAATGATGTTAATGGCATCCTGTGTAGATCTGTGAGTTCTGAAGCCAAACTGGCCGTTAGAAAGAAGTGAGTTGTGTTCCAGGTATCTGCGAAGACGATGGTTGATGACCTCACCTAACTATGACCTCACCTGACTATGACCACACTTAATTAGACCAGCTAGACAAGGCCCAGCAAGGTCAGTGGCAGCAGGAAGTGATTAAAGGAGTTTATCTGAGGGGACGCAGATTGAAATAGGGAAGGCATAAACAAATAGAATTGTGGAGTGTGGAAGGGTTTAAATCCGGCGGCCCACGGATGTAGACCTGGAAACACCCAACTATGACCACACTCAACTATGACAACACCCAACTATGACCTCACCCAACTATGACCACACCCAACTATGACCACACCCAACTATGACCACACCCAACTATGACCACATCCAACTATGACCTCACCTATGACCACACCCAATTATGACCACACCTAACTATGACCACACCTATGACCTCACCTAACTATGATCTCACCTGACTATGACATCACCTGACTATCGCTCAACCTAGCAATGACCTCGCCTATGACCATACCTGGAAAAGTGGGGAAGGAACACAGATGGACTTCTGGAAACACGGAACTAGGGGAAGCACACACACCTCACCTATGACCACACCTGGGGAAGTGGGGAAGGCAGTTCATCCTGGAGACACGGAACACACACACGCACACACACCTACCTCTCACTGTGACCACTTCTAACTATAACTACTCCTGACTATAAACACTCTTAACTGTGACCACTCCTGACTATGACGACACCTAACTAGGTCAGCTAGACAAGACAAGGTTTCCACCCAGCAAGGTCAGTGGAAGCAACAAGTGAGTGTATCTGAGGGGACGCAGATGGAACTATGGGAGGCATCAAAAAATGTAATTGTGGAGTGTGGAAGGGTTGAAATCCGGGGGCCCACGGATGGAGACCTGGAAACATGATCCGAAAGGTAAGCCGAAAGACGGGCGCACCTTGGAAAAGGGAAAATTGCTGAAGAGACACAGGTGAACCCCTAGACACAAAGACCTGAGGGAAGCCCTAAGAGAGCGGGAATGGAGGCCCTAAAGACGAACCACTGACCTCCACGTGGCAGGGTCTGGTAACTTTGAGATAACTCTGAGGCTGACAGTGGTCACAAACTTTTCTCGTAATAAATATTTATATATATTTTTTTGTAATTTCATGGTGGTTGATTTGTAATGCTGATCTCCTCCCCCCCCTCCCGCAGCTACTGTAACTAAAGTGACTCCACCACTTTAATAAAGTAACTAAAGTGACTCCACCACTTTAATAAAGTAACTAAAGTGACTCCACCACTTTAATAAAGTAACTAAAGTGACTCCACCACTTTAATAAAGTAACTAAAGTGACTCCACCACTTTAATAAAGTAACTAAAGTGACTCCACCACTTTAATAAAGTAACAGTTAAACTGTCGAAGGAAACTTTTAAAACTGCCTTAGCAAATGAATGATTTTTTTTTTCATGGCATCTTTTCGTTGGTCAACAGACATTAATCACACTTTGCCTGGGAAACAGTATACAACAGTTGTATCAGATAAATCCCAGGTTGCAGCATCAGCTGCCATAATATTTTTTTCTAAAGTTAATGTTTTTTGATGTGTTCTGAGCTTAGTGTTATTTTGTATTAATATTGTTTTGGGAGACATGACTGCCAGTGTGGGAGACATGACTGCCAGTGTGGGAGACATGACTGCCAGTGTGGGAGACATGACTGCCAGTGTGGGAGACACTACTGTGGAAGGTGCAGCAGAAAAACATACAGCAACATACAACATTGCAGTAACATAAAAGAACAGCATATCAACATACATGAACGGTACAGTAACACTCAAAAAATGATACAGTAACATGCAAAAATAGCACATTAACTTATAAAATAGTATAAAAAGAGTATTGAAAAGCACAATAACACACGAGGAAGCTGAGGAACAATAACAGTACAGTGATACATAAGAAAAGTACGTAACATACATGTGGAATATAACAGCTTGATTCTGGCAGTCGCTGCTTCCCATAATCTAACAGACGCTTTATATCGACCACACAGTTTTTTGACATAAACAGATCACAGTGTCATCTCAGATCTGGTCCATAAGAATTGATATACTTCTACAAAAATTTATAACAATCTATCGAAGATAAGGGCGGAACACAAAGAAGATAGTGAAAAATAGATGGAGAGAAGATGCTTCCCAGGTCGAGGCCACACTCTTTTATATTTTTTTCTTAGTTTTTTAGAAATGATTTTTTTTTCAGAAGTATTTTAGGCTGTCTGGATGTTTTTCTTTTCCTTTAACTTTTTTTTATTTTAATTCGTTCATAACTCGAAAATGCCTATTGCAATCGCCTTCAAATTTTCAACACTTGTTAGCGAAAATGGGGACCAAATTCTTTGAACAGTGGTCATGCGCACTTATTTTATGACCAGTGTTGCTGAACCTTTCCCAGGATCCTCAATGTTTTATGACCAGTGTTGCTGAACCTTTCCCAGGATCCTCAATGTTTTATGACCAGTGTTGCTGAACCTTTCCCAGGATCCTCAATGTTTTATGACCAGTGTTGCTGAACCTTTCCCAGGATCCTCAATGTTTTATGACCAGTGTTGCTGAACCTTTCCCAGGATCCTCAATGTTTTATGACCAGTGTTGCTGAACCTTTCCCAGCATCCTCAATGCCCGAGTTTCAAACTTTAGAAAAAGATGCCCAAAAAATCAACAATGGCGGAGAGTGAACTTCAGTATGATTTTTTTTACTCTCCTTAACCCTTTCAGGGTCCGTGCCGTAGTTCTCCGGCTTTGAGTTCTGGGTCCAAACCGTAGTTCTACGTCATGAGCTCAGCTCACTCAGATAAGCTTTGAGCGGTAAATTTGGGCCTAGATATGAGAGAATACATCTATGTGGTAAGTGTGCACCACATAAAACAAATCCTGCAGCACACAGTGCATAATGAGAGAAAAAAACCTGAAACCCATAATTTTCGATTAAAACAGCGACTTTGCAGTGTTGTTTCGTATATTTTGTATAGTTGTATTTGCGATTTCTTGGTCTCATTTGATAGAATGGAAGATATATTACAGATATGAAGATGATTTTGATTGGTTTTAGTACTGGAAATGCCTTGAAACTGAGCTCAAAGTAGCGGAAATGTTCAATTTTTGCCGATAATCAAGAGTAAACAAATGACCTCACACGTCTAATACATACGCCCCAGCTGGTAGGTCTAGTATACGTTCACAAATGTGGTGATATTATTTGTATAATTATTACAATATTGCATAACATTAAATCTTCCATTTTTTGGTTTGAATAAAAAATCATTATGTGAATAAAAAAAACAATGTAATTTATTTGTAAAGACTGAAAAAGTAACTAATGAACAGGGAAATGTTAGTTTAGTGCTAGGAAATGACTGATTTGTTTATTTTGCACCCTATTTTGAAATTGGAATATTTTGAACTTTGAGTTAAATTTCCTAAATTACCAATTTCCAATCACTATATTTTGTAGTTAAAACAGTTGACAAGGCGATTTCTTGTCCTCAATCGATAGAATAGAAGTAATACTAGTGAAATAGCTAAGAATTTGGTCGACTGGAATAATGTAATTGGCCGAAAATGGGAGTCAAAGTCGGCAAAATCGCCGATGCGTAAATATCGCTGACACATCAAAATTCGCGAGAGCATAATTTCGTCAATTTTCAATCAAATTTCGTACTTTTTGTTTTATTACCTTCAGAAAAAGATTCTCTACCATTTCATAAGAAAAAATAAGATTTTTTTTTGGGGGAAATTCTTGGCCACTGGCGCACCCCTTCCAAAAATGGCCTTGGACCCTGAAAGGGTTTTCCAGTTTAGTCCTACTGAGCGACTTCAATATTAAAAGGCTGAGTCTTAGGTAGAATGACTTCGTACGGCTGCTATTGGCTGCCATTAGTCACAGATTACAAATTTTATTGAACAAATAAGGCAATTAAAGAATGCTTCTTCTAACTGCCTTCAAGATATCATTGACGATGATTCTCTGTAAAGAATGATAACCATTAGTTTAGTCTGAGTAGCCATGAATTTGAAATTTTACTGAAATAGTTAAAAAAATTGGAATCGTTGGAATAAGATCAATTACTAAATAGTATGTGTGTGTTTGTGTGTGTGTGTGTGTGTGTGTGTGTGTGTGTGTGTGTGTGTGTGTGTGTGTTGTGGTTGCAGGGGTCGAGTCATAGCTTCTGGCCCCTCCTCTTCACTGTGTGTGTGTGTGTACTCACCTAGTTGTACTCACCTAGTTGTGGTTGCAGGGGTCGAGACATAGCTCCTGGCCCCGCCTCTTCACTGGCAGTTACTGGGTCACTCTCCCTGCGCCATGAGCTTTATCATACCTCTTCTTAAAGCTGTGTATGGAACCTGCTTCCACCACATCGCTTCCCAAGCTATTCCACTTCCCGACCACTCTGTGACTGAAGAAATACTTCCTAACATCCCTGTGATTCATCTGAGTCTTCAACTTCGAACTGTGTCCCCTTGTTGCTGTGTCCAATCTTTGGAACATTCTGTCTCTGTCAACCTTGTCTATTCCTCTCAGTATTTTATATGTCGTTATCATGTCTCCCCTATCTCTCCTGTCCTCCAGTGTCGTCAGGTCGATTTCCCTTAACCTCTCCTCGTAGGACATACCCCTTAGCTCTTGTTCCAAGGAATGGATACAGCCTGCCCTTCCTGGGATCCAACATGATAGTCTACCATTCCCCAGGCGCTGTGTAACTATGAACACAATGATACAC
>WNWK01050116.1:0-12966 GCA_009830355.1 Cherax destructor | reverse complement strand
CTGCCTTGTTTACTCTGGACCCTATTTTGAAATTGGCATCGTTTGAAATTTGTGTGAAATTGGAAAATTTCCATTTTCTGACCACTATTTTGGGTAGATGAAATTGGTAAATAGGCGGTTTCATGTACGCAATCGATAGACGAAATGGAGATCTAGCGAAATAGCTATAATTTAAGGAGACTGACACATTGAAATTTGTCGAAAATAGGGCTCAAAGTGGGCAAAATCGCCGATGCGTAAGTGTCATGGCTGCCGCTAACTTCGCAAAGCATAATTCCGTTAGTTTTCGATCAAATTTCATAATTTTGGTGGCGTTATGATCGGAAAAGATTCTCTATCATTTCGTAAGAAAAAATTATTTTTTTTTTCCAAAAAAATTTCGACCCCAGGAACACTTTCCTGAGAAGGCCTGTCGACCCCCAAAGGGTTAAAGTGCAGGCACTGTACTTCCCATTTCCAGAACTCAAGTCCAACTAAATCAATTAACTGGTTTTCCTGAATCCCTTCACAAAATGTTACCCTGCTCACACTCCAACAGCTCGTCAGGTCCCAAAAACCATTTGTCTCCACTCACTCCTATCTAACGCGCTCACACATGCTTGCTGGAAGTCCAAGCCCCTCGCCCACAAAACCTCCTTTACCCCCTCCCTCCAACCTTTTCTAGGACGACCCCTACCCCGCCTTCCTTTCCCTACAGATTTATATGCTCTCCAAGTCATTCTACTTTGATCCATTCTCTCTAAATGACCAAACCACCTCAACAACCCCTCTTCAGCCCTCTGACAAATACTTTTAGTAACTCCACACCTTCTCCTAATTTCCACATTCCGAATTTTCTGCACAATATTTACACCACACATTGCCCTTAGACAGGACATCTCCACTGCCTCCAGCCTCCACCTCGCTGCAGCATTTGCAACCCATGCTTCACACCCATACAAGAGTGTTGGTACCACTATACTTTCGTACATTCCCTTCTTTGCCTCCATGGATAATGTTTTTTGTCTCCACAGATACCTCAATGCACCAGTCACCTTTTTTCCTTCATCAATTCTGTGGTTAACCTCATCCTTCATAAACCCATCCGCTGACACGTCAACTCCCAAATATCTGAAAACATTTACTTCTTCTATAATCCCTCTCTCCAATGTGATAACCAATTTTTCTTTATTTAAATCGTTTGATACCCTCATCACCTTACTCTTATCTATGTTCACTTTCAACTTTCTACCTTTACACACCCTCCCAAACTCGTCCACAAACCTTTGCAACTTTTCTTTAGAATCTCCCATAAGCACAGTATCATCAGCAAAAAGTAACTGTCAACTCCCATTTTGCATTTAATTCCCCATAATTTAATCCCACCCCTCTCCCCAACACCCTAGCATTTACTTCTTTTACAACCCCATCTATAAATATATTAAACAACCATGGTGACATTACACATCCCTGTCTAAGACCTACTTCTACCGGGAAGTAATCTCCCTCTCTCCTACACACCCTAACCTGAGCCTCACTATCCTCATAAAAACTCTTTACAGCCTTCAGTAACTTACTACCTATTCCATACACTTGCAACATTTGCCACATTGCTCCCCTATCCACTCTATCATATGCCTTTTCTAAATCCATAAATGCAATGAAAACTTCTCTGCCTTTATCTAAATACTGTTCACATATATGCTTTACTGTAAACACTTGATCTACACATCCCCTACCCACTCTAAAGCCTCCTTGCTCATCTACAATCCTACTCTCTGTCTTACCTCTAATTCTTTCAATAATAACCCTGCCATACACTTTACCTGGTATACTCAGTAAACTTATTCCCCTATACGTAATTCTTACACTCTCTTTTATCCCCCTTCCGTTTATATAAAGGAACTATACATGCTCTCTGCCAATCCCTAGGTACCTTCCCTCTTTCATACATTTATTAAACAAAAATACCAACCACTCCAGCACTATATCCCCCCCCTGCTTTTAACATTTCTGTCATGATCCCGTCAGTTCCAGCTGCTTTACCCCCTTTCATTCTACGTAATGCCTCACGCACCTCCCCCACACTCACATCCTGCTCTTCTTCACTCCTTAACGATGTTGCACCTCCATGGCCAGTACATGAAATTACCGTCTCCCTTTTTTCATCGACATTTAAAAGTTCCTCAAAATATTCCCGCCATCTACCCAATACCTCCAGCTCCCCATCTACTAACTCCCCTACTCTGTTTTTAACTGACAAATCCATTCGTTCCCTAGGCTTTCTTACCTTGTTTATCTCACTCCAAAATTTTTCTTGTTTTCAGCAAAATTTCTTGACAGAGCCTCTCCCATTCTTTCATCCGCTCTTCTTTTGCACTCTCTCACCACTCTCTTCACCTTTCTTTTACTCTCCATATACTCTGCTCTTCTATTAACACTTCTGTTTTGTAAAAAACTCTCATAAGCTACCTTTTTCTCTTTTATCACACCCTTTACTTCTTCATTCCACCACTCACTCCTCTTTCCCCCTGCACCCACCCTCTTATAGCCCCAAACTTTTGCCCCACATTCTAATACTACATTTTTAAAACTATCCCAACTCTCTTCAACCCCCCTACTACTCATACTTGCACTAGCCCACCTTTCTGCCAATAGTTGCTTATATCTCACCCTAACTTCCTCCTTCCTTAGTTTATACACTTTTACCTCTCTCTTACTTGCTGTTGCCATTTTCTTTTTGTCCCATCTATCTTTTACTCTAACTGTAGCTACAACTAAATAATGATCCGATATATATCTGTTGCCCCTCTATAAACATGTACATCCTGAAGCCTACCCATCAACCTTTTATCCACCAATACATAATCCAACAAACTACTTTCCTTACATGCTATATCATACCTTGTATATTTATTTATCCTCTTTTTCATAAAATATGTATTACTTATTACCAAACCTCTTTCTACACATAGCTAAATTAATGGTTCCCCATTTACATTTACCCCTGGCACCCCAAATTTACCTACTACTCCCTCCACAACATTTTTACCCATTTTAGCATTAAGATCCCCAACCACAATTACTCTCACTTGGTTCAAAACTCCCCACACACTCACTCAACATTTCCCAAAATCTCTCTCTCTCCTCTACACTTCTCTCTTCTCCAGGTGCATAAACACTTACTATAACCCACTTTTCACATCCAACCTTTATTTTACTCCACATAACATATGGAGAGAAAAAGAGAGGTTAAAAGAGTGGTGAAGCAATGTAAAAAGAGAGCAGATGAGAGAGTGGGTGAGATGTTATCAGCAAATTTTGTTGAAAATAAGAAAAAGTTTTGGAATGAGATTAATAAGTTGAGGAAGCCTAGAGAACAAATGGATTTGACAGTTAAAAATAGGAGAGGAGAGTTATTAAATGGAGAGTTAGAGGTATCGGGAAGATGGAGAGAATATTTTGAGGATTTGTTAAATGTTGATGAAGACAGGGAAGCTGTGATTTCGTGTGTAGGGCAAGGAGGAATAACATCTTGTAGGAGTGTGGAAGAGCCAGTTGTGGGTGTAGGGGAAGTTTGTGAGGCAGTGGGTAGAATGAAAGGGGGTAAGGCAGCTGGGATTGATGGGATAAAGATAGAAATGTTAAAAGCAGGTGGGGATATAATTTTGGAGTGGTTGGTGCTATTATTTAATAAATGTATGGAAGAGGGTAAGGTACCTAGGGATTGGCAGAGAGCGTGTATTGTTCCTTTGTATAAAGGCAAAGGGGACAAAAGAGAGTGCACCAGGTACACTCTGTTGAGTGTACCTGGTAAAGTGTATGGTAGAGTTATTATTGAAAGAATTAAGAGTAAAACAGAAAGCAGGATAGCAGATGAACAAGGGGCTTTAGGAAAGGTAGGGGTGTGTAGACCAAGTGTTTACAGTGAAACATATAGGTGAACAGTATTTGGATAAGGGTAAAGATGTTTTTGTGGCATTTATGGATTTGGAAAAGGCGTATGATAGGGTAGATAGGGGGCAATGTGGCAGATGTTGCAGGTGTATGGAATAGGAGGAAGGTTACTGAAAGCAGTGAAGAGTTTTTATGAGGATAGTGAGGCTCAGGTTAGTGTGTGTAGGAGGGAAGGGACTATTTCCCAGTAAAAGTGGGCCTTAGACAAGGATGTGTGATGTCACCGTGGTTGTTCAATATATTTATAGATGGGGTTGTAAGAGAAGTGAATGCGAGGGTCTTGGCAAGAGGTGTTGGGCTAAAAGATAAAGAAGCAAATACAAAGTGGGAGTTGTCACAGTTGCTTTTGCTGATGACACTGTGCTTTGGGAGATTCTGAAGAGAAGCTGCAGAGGTTGGTGGATGAATTTGGTAGGGTGTGTAAAAGAAGAAAATTGAAAGTGAATATAGGAAAGAGTAAGGTGATGAGGATAACAAAAAGAATAGGTGACGAAAAATTGGATATCAGATTGGAGGGAGAGAGTATGGAGGAGGTGAATGTATTCAGATATTTGAGAGTGGACATGTCCGGATGGGTCTATGAAGGATGAGGTGAATCATAGAATTGATGAGGGAAAAGGGTGAGTAAAGCACTTCGGAGTCTGTGGAGACAAAGAACCTTGTCCATGGAAGTAAAGAGGGAATGTATGAGAGTATAGTTATACCAACGCTCTTATATGGGTGTGAAGCATGGGTGATGAATGTTGCAACGAGGAGAAGGCTGGAGGCAGTGGAGATGTCATGTCTGAGGTCAATGTGTGGTGTGAATATAATGCAGAGAATTCGGAGTTTGGAAATTAGGAGGAGGTGCGGGATTACCAAAACGATTGTCCAGAGAGCTGAGGAGGGGTTGTTGAGGTGGTTTGGACATGTAGAGAGAATGGAACGAGACAGAGTGACTTCGAGAGTGTATAAATCTGTAGTGGAGGGAAGGCGGGGTAGGGGTCGGCCTAGGAAAGGTTGGAGGGAGGGGGTAAAGGAAGTTTTGTGTGCGAGGGGCTTGGACTTCCAGCAAGCATGTGTGAGCGTATTTGATAGGAGTGAATGGAGGCATATGGTTTTTAATACTTGACGTGCTGTTGGAGTGTGAGCAAAGTAACATTTATGAAGGGATTCAGGGAAACCGGCAGGCCGGACTTGAGTTCTGGAGATGGGAAGTACAGTGCCGGCACTCTGAAGGAGGGGTGTTAATGTTGCAGTTTTATATCTGTAGTGTAAAGCACCCTTCTGGCAAGACAGTGATGGAGTGAATGATGATGAAAGTTTTTCTTTTTCGGGCCACCCTGCCTTGGTGGGAATCGGCCGATGTGTTAATAAAAAAAAAAAAATATTCCCTCTTTACCTGCCATAACTGATTATTCAACATTATTGCCACTCCTTCTTTAGCTCTAACTCTATTTGAAACCCCTGACCTAATCCCATTTATTTCTCCCCACTGAAACTCTCCTACCCCCTTCAGCTTTGTCTCACTTAAAGCCAGGACATCCAGCTTCTTTTCATTCATAACATTTACAATCTTCTCTTTCTTATCATTCGCAAAACATCCACACACATTCAAACATCCCACTTTGACGGTTTTCTTCTTTTTCTTTTTAGTAAGCTATATAGAAAAAGGGGTTACTAGCCCACTGTTCCCGGCATTTTAGTTGACTTTTATTACACGCATGGCTTATGGAGGAAAGATTCTTATTCCATTTCCCCATGGATATGAAAGGAAAAGCAATAAGAACAAGAACTATTAAGATAAAATCAAAGAAAACTCAGATGAGTGTGTATACATAAACGTGTACATGTATGTGTAGCGTGACTTAAGTGTAAGTAGAAGTAGCAAGACGTACCTGAAATCTTGCATGTTTATGAGACAGAAAAAAGACACCAGCAATCCTACCATCATGTAAAACAAATACAGGCTTTCGTTTTACACTCACTTGGCAGGACGGTAGTACCTCCCTGGGTGGTTGCTGACTACCAACCTACTACCAATGTTGACATACTCAGGTCAAAAGAGGTAAAACTTGACAATACAGTGGAACCCCAGTGTTCGAACATACTGGACCTCGAACAAACTAGAGTCCAAATAATTTTGTTCAGAAAAAAATGACCAGGTCTTTGAACGTTTTTCTGGAGTCCAAATGCACTGACCTGTTAAAAATTCAGTTGTAAAAAACTTTACAGGAAAGCCCTGTTTTAAAAGTGCTTTGAAGAAATCTCTGACACTGTGTGTGAGGCTGATAATTAAAGTCTGGGAAATAATGTTTTATACATCGAAATATTCGCAGTTCAAACACCACCTAGGAATCAATTGAGTTCAAATACCAGGGTTCTACTGTATATGTGAACATCTGGGGTTATGAAAACAGTATATTTAACCCTTTGAGGGTCCAAGCCGTAGATCTACACCTTGTCCACATTGCCCAAGCCGTAGTTCTACGTCATGAGCCCAGCTCACTCAGATAAGCTGTGAGTGGTAAATTTGGGCCTAGATATGAGAGAATGCATCTATGTGGTAAGTATGTACCATATAAAACAAATCCTGCAGCATGCAGTGCATAATGAGAAAAAAAACTGTGACCATGTTTTTGGATTAAAACATCAACTTTGTGGTGTATTTTTGTATGGTTTTTATGGTTGTATTTGCGGTTTCTTGATCTCTTTTGATAGAATGGAAGATATATTACATAAATAGAGATGATTTTGATTGGTTTTAGCAATGAAAATAGCTTAAAACTGAGCTCAAAGTAGCAGAAATGTTCGATTTTTGCTGATGTTCAAGAGCAAACAAATGACGTCATGCATCCAATACATGTCAACTGGTGGGTATATGTTCATGAATGCGCTGATATTATTTATACAATTATTACAATATTGCATAATGTAAATCTTCTATTTTTTTGGAGAGAATAAAAATTCTTTATGTAAATCAAAAATCAAAATGGAATTCATCTGTAAAGCCTGGAAATGTAACTAATAAACTGAGGAAATGTTATTTTAGTGCCAGGAATGCCTGGATTGTTTATTCTGGACCCTATTTTGAAATTGGAATATTTTAAACTGTGTGAAATTGGCCAAATTACCAATTTCTGATCACTTTATTAGGTAGTTGAAATAGTTGATTAAGCAGTTTCTTGTGCTCAATCGATAAAATAGAAGTAATACTAGCAAAATAGGAAAGAATTTGGTCAACTGGAATAATGTAATTGGCCTAAAATAGGAGTCAAAGTGGGCAAAATCGCCGATGCGTAAATATCACTAACGCAGTCAAATTCGCAATAGTGTAATTTCATCAATTTTCCATCAAATTTCGTACTTTTTGTTTAATTACCTTCAGAAAAAGATTCTCTACCATTTCATAAGAAAAAATAACAAAATTTTTTTTTTTAAATTCTTGGACCCAGTGGACAAGGCGTAAACCTACAGTTTGGACCCCTCAAAGGGTTAATATAATCATACATCATACTGAATACAACCTATTCACTCAAAAATCTACTAAAAACTGAAATAAAGAAATTTATTTGGAGAATTCATAATTACAAAGAATATTCGGAATTAAAATTTCAAATTCACAATAATTTTTTTAAATCATGAATGAAAATTTTACATTTTAAATTTATATTTTACAGTCCAGATTTTAATTTTATATTAAGAATTTTCATTTTAACCTTTTGACTGTCGCAACCCCTAATCCTGAGTGCTCTCCTGTTGTCCCAAAATTTAAAAAAAAAAAAAAAAAAAAAATCTTATGAAATGATAAGAGAATCTTTTCTCGATGGTAATGACACCAAAAGTATGAAATTTTATTGAAAACTTATGGAGTTACGCTCTTGCAAAGTTATTGATCTCGGCGATGTGTACGCATCGGCAATTTCGCCGACTTTGAGCCCTATTTTCAGCCAATTCCATTCTTTCATAGCTATTTCTTTAGAACTCCATTTGTTCTATCGATTGAGTACAAGAAACCACCAATTTACCGATTTCAACTACCCAATAAAGTGGTCAGAAATTGGCAATTTGGCCAATTTCATGCAAAATAAAAAAGTTGTCAATTTCAAAATAGGGTCCAGAATAAACAATGCAGACATTCCTGGCACTAAAATAAGATGTTATCTGTTCATTAGTCACGTCTTTAGTCCCCTCTTATATTACTCTTGCTTTCTATTTTGATTTTTTATTCACACAAAGAATAGAAGATTTACCGTTATGCAGACTATTGCATTATTGTAAAAATGGTATAAATAATATCAGTGCACTTGTGAAAGAATATTAGACTCACCAATTGATGTGTATTGGACGTGTGGCTTGATTTGTTTACTCTTGAACATTTGCAAAAATCGAACATTTCCCCTAATTTGAGCTCAATTTCAAGGTCGTTTTCATCATGAAATTAATCAAAATCGTCTATATTTCTGTAGTATGTTTTCCATTCTATCAAATGAGACCATAAAAAAGAGAATACAACCATAAATACTATATGAAAATACACCTCAAAGATGGCATTTTAATCCAAAAAAACGGTCAGTT
The DNA here is from genome assembly GCA_009830355.1 of Cherax destructor. Lineage (NCBI taxonomy): Eukaryota > Metazoa > Arthropoda > Malacostraca > Decapoda > Parastacidae > Cherax > Cherax destructor. Next base: position 4,473 of record WNWK01050116.1, on the reverse strand, counting down.
TTTTTTCTCTCATTATGCACTGCGTGCTGCAGGATTTTTTTATACAGCGCACACTGACCACACAGACCCATTCTCTCATATGTGGGCCTACCAGCTTTTTCCCGCTTGATTTGAAGCCGCTAGAATTTGTGCTTATATATACGTCCGAAACAGTGGCTCGTAAGACGTATATATACGTCCGAAACAGTCAAAGGGTTAAATTCTGAATTGCAATTTTAAATCAGAATTAAGGAGATTTTTTATAAAAACTGCACATTACAGTATAAAAACAAAACAATGACTTTTCAAATCCTACCTGAGCATATCTATCAGTCTGGGCAGTAAATGTGGTGTCATGGAAGAGCATCTGGAAGCGCTCTTGTGTGTAGTTGTGGCAGAGATCCTGGAAGGTCGCCCCAGAGGTCCTGCCACACGACGCTGGGTTCTGGAAACCTGGAGCATCCACCACCAAGATGGAGCTGCTGGTGTGAGCTGACGTTGATATACATCTGAAATCATGAACTCAGAGTCGTAAAGAATGACTGTCAGTGAATAAAAAAAAGAATAAGCAGGGACTTGAACTGTGGTCCTGACATGGAGCAGTACCACCAGGCTTACAATAGGAAGATTTTACAGACAGTGCTATCTACAAAATTTTCCTCTTGTAAGCTTCGTGGCTCAGTAATACAGTGTTGGACCTACTACATGCCAGGACCATGGTTTGACTCCCTGTTCATTTGTCTATTTATTCATTTAAAATCATGCACATACACCTAAAGCCAATGATAACCCAACAGAAAGCCGCAGTAAGAATTATCACACAATCCAATGCAAGACAACACACACCCCCACTCTTCAAAGACCTATTAGCCCTGAACTAAAACACTTTCTTAATAGTTGCAACAGGACACAGACACAATACCAGACACAAAAATTTCTATGACATTCCTCGTGTCTGGTTAAACCTCTACAAAAATTTGATGTACATACATAAAAGGGCCTAAAATCTGGAACTCCTTGCCTGAAAACTCTAGAACCGCAGATTCAACCACCATTTTCAAAACTACTGTTGAAAAACATTTCATCTCCCTAACACACCCCATCATCAGCTAACCAAATGAAAATCACCTAATTCTCTTTTTGTATCATGAACACATCCAAAACAATATAGTCTTACTCTCGTTATCTTTAATTCCCCTCCTAATTTACACTTACACCCACCTAAATGACTGTAAACATAAAATTCCTAATATAGCTAATGCCTATCAAATCTTAAGTTAGTCCTAAGGTTACCTAAGATACTCCTCCAGTATATGAGCTTTAATATAAACAGTGTATCATGCCAAGACAAATTCAATCCCATCACTAAATCTACCATTTGTAATATTATTATATGATTTGTACTACCTAATAATGTACTATCTAATAATGTACGTATGTTCAAATGTACTACTCCATAACCTATGTCAATATAGAGTAAGAATTAGTATTAGTCTGCCTGAAATGCCTAGGCATGCTAGTGGCCTTCTTTGTAATTAATATTTTATAACATGTAAACCACACATTGTAAGCTTTACAAGGAAATAAATATTTTGATTTTGATTTTGATTTGACATATGTAATTTTTTTTAATAACATCAGCCATTTCCCACTGAGGTATGGTGACCTAAAGAATTTAAGACATACACTGTCACTAATTTAATAGATGTCTTGCCAGAAGGGTATGGACATCACAATTCAAATGACTCTCCGAGATGCAACGGTTTAAAAATACAAAAATTATATCATCAGTTTTACATTTTAATGTTCCAAGAATTTTTCCTTGAGAGTGACCAGAAACACAATGTTGTTGAAACAATACAAGACTATACACAAATAATCTGCACATATCAGACTGAAACTTAAGATGATGTTTTGTCTGACTTGGACCATTACTGAGTCACACAGAGAAGCACAAAGGGAAGGAAGCCAGAATATATATGGAATGATGGGGGGGATGAGGTCACCTGAGTGGTAGAATGGGAGGAGGAAGTAGCAATATTTTAGGTAAAAGGACAAGTGCAACTAATGTGACATTTTATTGTGGCAACGTTTCGCTCTCCAGGAGCTTTATCAAGCCGTTACAAACAATACATAGACACAGAGGGTATATATAGGCTTAGAGTGAGATGTAATACTAGTGGTAGTAGTAGTAGTAGTAGTAATACAGTGGACCCTCATGTTTCGGTGATTCCGAATATCGTTTTTTTCGTGTTTCGAGCATTTTTTGGTCAATGTTTTTTCGTGTATCGGCCATTTACTCGTGTATCAGTCCGTACCAGACCTGTCTGCCTGCCTGCGCTTGCGCGCCTCGCCGTGCAGGACGCCAGTGTAGCGTTGTTTACCATTGAGAGAACATTACCCAGCGCGCTCTTTCAAACATTTCACAATAAATTTATTCTGTTTAGTGATCACTGGTTTAGTGATTGTCACTGTGAAATAAGTCACCATGGGTCCAAATAAGCTTCCTTGTGGCACCCCAGTGGTAGCAGGCATGCAGGGAGTGTAGCATTCATGCAGGGAGTGTAGCATTCATGCAGGGAGTGTAGCATTCATGCAGGGAGTGTATCATTCATGCAGGGAGTGTAGCAGGCATGCAGGGAGTGTAGCAGGCATGCAGGGAGTGTAGCAGGCATGCAGGGAGTGTAGCATTCATGCAGGGAGTGTAGCAGGCATGCAGGGAGTGTAGCAGGAAGGCAGGGAGTGGGGATTCCCCTTCCAAACACTAACACCTCCCCCTGTCCTCCTCCCTATCTTCCAGATGCCAGCAACTCTCTTCAATAAAGGTAAGTAAATGTTATTTATTATTATGTTAGTATCTATTTTGTATTTATTATTATTTTGTGTTAATAATGTTAGTTTATGTATGTAAAACTATAGTATTTATTCTTTAAAAAAATGAATTTTTTGTGAATATTTTTGGATTGAACGGATTAATTGTATTTACATTATTTCTTATGGGAAATAAGGTTTCGAGTTTCGAGTAATTCATGTTAAGGTCTCGCTCCTGGAACGGATTATGACCGAAACACGAGGGACTACTGTATTGGTATAGTAGAAATCCTAGGCATTAAAGTTGAAAATAGGAATTTAATTATCCTAGTATACAAACCACCATTACCAACTTCTGAGGAATTCACAGATCAGTTAAGGAAGATAGATGGTTATGTGGATAGGCTAGAAAATCCCACGCCAAATATTTTACTCCTTGGAGATTTTAATCTCCTTCATGTAAAATGGAAGATAACGCAACGTAATGTTATACCAGAAATATCTCTGGGAAGCACACTGGCTCAACAGGCACATACCAGGGAACTAATGAGGCTTTGTGAAAAGTACTCATTGAATCAACAGATAATGGATCCCACTAGAAATGAAAATACTCTGGATTTGATATTCACAAACAACGAGGAGCTAATCAGAGACATAACAGTTACAAAAACAATATACTACTCTGATCACAGCATCATAGAAGTTCAAACGAATATTAACTCAGGGTTAGGGAACTGCATCACTAATGTTAGAGACGGGATGTTCAGTAAGTTTAATTTTAACAACCATAGAATTGACTGGGAAAAAATAAACCAAGAGCTATCAGACATATCCTGGAAATCAGACATGAGTGCCCTAAATCCCCACCAGTGCCTAGAGAAGTTGAATACAGAAGCATACAAGGTACAGTGGTACCTCGAGTTACGATATTTTTTCGTTCGAGAATGCTGTTCAAGTGCCATTACCAAACGAATTTATCCCCATAAGGAATAATGTAAAATAGACTAGTCCTTTTACACCTCCAAAAATATACTTACAAAAGCATTTAAAAAAATAAACTTACATAAAAGGGCGATTTTGGGGACCATCGTAACTCGAGGTACCACTGTATGTATGAAGCACGTACCACTGAGAAAACCCAGAAAAAGATCAGATATAGAGAGAGAGCGTAGGAGATGGTACAGAAGAAGAAAATGGGTTACTGAATTGCTTAAAAACACAAATATGTTGCAACAGAGGAAAGATAGTCTTAGCCAAGAGATCAGTGAATTAGAGCAAAAATTTAGGATGTCATACCTAACAGAAGAAGTACAAAGGGAACAAAAGACCATACAGGATATTGCAAGAAACCCAGAATATTAGTGTGGTGTATTAGTGTATGTTCCTATTACATTATTGTGCAATTCTTTGTACTAACATTTACTAGCTAGTACCAACTACCTCATATACTATGTACTTTTTTTAGTGCTATTACTTGCTTAAACTTTGTGCTATAAGTCAAGTCTTACTTCTAAATTAATTTTATATCATATTTACTGTCTGTCCATTAAATTTAGTCCCCATATATATCTTCTCTTGAAATAGTTCTCTACAAACCAATACCTAGTACATACTGCCTTTCATTCAGTAACTCCTTTACTCTAAGCTTCAAAAAATAATTAAGGTGCTAATACAGGTGCTGCA
>WNWK01050115.1:0-12966 GCA_009830355.1 Cherax destructor | reverse complement strand
ATTGAAAATTGGGTTGAACAAATATTCTGTTAGTGGGATGGAATGTGAAGGACCTGCCTAGTATGGGCCAACAGGCCTGCTGCAGTGTTCCTCCTTTCTTATGTTCTTATGTTCTTCTTATCAAGAAGTGTAAGCAACAGAAGTCCAGCGGTTATATTACAGCTTTATACATCATTAGTAAGGCCTCACCTAGATTACGCAGCTCAGTTCTGGTCTCCATTTTACAGAATGGATATAAATTCGTTAGAAAACATTCAGCGACGAATGACAAAGTTAATTCATAGCATTAGAAATCTTCCGTATGAAGAAAGATTGAAGACCCTTAAATTACATTCACTTGTAAGACGAAGAATGAGGGGAGACATGATCGAGGTATATAAGTGGAAGATGGGTATTAATAAGGGGGATATAAATAAGGTCTTGAGGATATCTCTCCAAGAGAGAACCCGCAATAATGGATTCAAATTGGATAAGTTTAGATTTAGAAAGGATATAGGAAAATATTGGTTTGGAAATAGGGTTGTTGATGAGTGGAACAGTCTGCCTAGTAGGGTTATTGAAGCTAGGACCTTGGGTAGTTTCAAATTCAGGTTGGATAAATACATGAGTGAGAGGGGTTGGATTTGAGTGGGACTCGCACTTGAGTTAATAGAATCATCAAAGCTTTTGGGCAATTATTCTGTTAGTGGGATGGATTGTGAAGGACTTGCCTAGTATGGGCCAACAGGCCTGCTGCAGTGTTCCTACTTTCTTATGTTCTTATGTTAAGTTTAGATTTAGAAAGGATATAGGAAAGCATTGGATTGGTATTAGGGTAGTTGATGAGTGGAACAGTCTGCCTAGTTGGGTTATTGAGGCTATAATTTTGGGTAGTTTCAAATTTAAGTTGGATAAACACATGAGTGAGAGGGGTTGGATTTGAGTGGGAATTGCACATGAGTAAATTGAATTATCAAAGCTTATTGCTTGGGTAGCATTGAAAATTAGGTTGGGCAAATATTCTGTTAGTGGGATGGATTGTGAAGGACCTGCCTAGTATGGTCCAACAGGCCTGCTGCAGTGTTCCTCCTTTCTTATGTTCTTATGGGTGGCAATAGTTACCTGGGTGAAAGGTGTCAGTAGTTACCTGGGTGATGGATGAAAGAGTTACCTGGGTGATGGGTGGCGATGGAGTGTAGGTCATGAGGTCCTCCAGGTTGGGTCTTTTAAGACTAGTGTCGCCCAAGACCCACATCTGCTTGAGTGTGTGAGACGGAAGATAAGAGAAGGCTTCCTCTGCCATGGTCACTGAGGCTTCATGAACCACTGCCCAGCGAGCCTGGCTTATCTTCAGTACGTGTACCAGCTCCTCTGTCAACCATACAACACTTACTACATAAAGTGTTCACTTCAGCTCCTCTGTCAACCATACAACATTTGCTACATGAATTGCTAACAAATGTTAACATAGAAGCTTCTCTAGTGGACCATACAAAACTTCGCGCGCGCTCGGCTTCTAGATGTTCGCCAGTACAACACTACTCTATAAATCTAGACTCCAAGCAGTTTTCTTTTATTATTCATCTTCAGTCACCTGAAGACGCTTCAAAGTTTCAGCTTTTCAACACAAGCTAAACCAGGTTGAGCTCTCAATCCACTTTACACTAGAAGATGTATACGACACAGTTCCTTTCCTTGTGTTCTCTGCAAAACTGATCACGAACTTCGTTTTCAAGTCTACAGAAAACTGGCCAACCAACAAATCCTCTCCACTTCTAATCTTACCACGACACCAAAACTGAACGTGGTGTAATGACAGGCTTCTTCCCTCGTGCCCTCCGAATCTGTAGTAGTGAATTCTTTGAGGAAGGAAACTCTTTCATCGAACAAGAATTTTCTAAGATTCACTATCCACATAACTTCATTAGAGATTGCAGACGCAGTGCATATGACATCTTCAACTCACCCAGACTGCCGAGAGAGATATATTTCTCACTATTAACTCCTTTTCCAAACACGTCTGTGACATATTCTTCCAATATCGCATTTCAAGTATCTATCTCAACTTCCGCCACAATCAAAGACATCACAAGTAAGGGATATCACAAGTTTCAATCCTTAGCAGAGGTATACATAATCCCTTGCAACATTTACAACCAACTATACGTGGGAGAAACATCCATAGACTTCTAAACAATACGCCAGCAGAATGGATGACTTGAGGATGGCCTGTGTTTCACACCTAAACTTCATCAATCATTTAATTAACTACAAAGGCGCTAGGCTCATCTCATGGGCGGGTCTTTCTCAAATCTAGCCTCATTCTCAGCAATTAACTTTAACATTCCTAACCTGTCACTTCACGTCACTATGTACCCCATATATACTCTCATACTCTCTGCTCAGGTACATGTATTTGTGACATGATCAAGTCCACTGTGTGGGAGAAACGTTATCAATAAAGGATCGCATTATACTATATTTGCCTACTATTCCATCGTTTTGTTATTTTATACCATTTATCTCCAGCCTGAAGGACATATTGAGCTTTAATATGTCTACTTGTTTGTGGACATAAACTGTCCTCAGGCACACCAGCTACTACATGAATCATACAAAAGATAATTCATATTATATACAATCACACACACACACACACAGCACCAGTTTGGAACCCACATCTAGCCAAGCACGTAAAGAAGCTAGAGAAACTGCAAAGGTTTGCAACATGACTAGTCCCGGAGCTAAGGGGTATGTCCTACGAGGAGAGGTTAAGGGAAATCGACCTGACGACACAAGAGGACAGGAGAGATAGGGGAGACATGATAACGACATATAAAATACTGAGAGGAATTGACAAGGTGGACAGAGACAGAATGTTCCAGAGATGGGACACAGCAACAAGGGGACACAGTTAGAAGTTGAAGACTCAGATGAATCACATGGATGTTAGGAAGTATTTCTTCAGTCACAGAGGGGTCGGGAAGTGGAATAGCTTGGGAAGCGATGTAGTAGAGGCAGGTTCCATACATAGCTTTAAGAAGAGGTATGATAAAGCTCATGGCGCAGGGAGAGTGACCCAGTAGCGGCCAGTGAAGAGGTGGGGCCAGGAGCTATGAATCGACCCCTGCAACCACAACTAGGTGAGTACAAATTCAGATGGTATAACAAATAAATGTGAGGAGTGGCATTAAAGAATAAAGGAGACATCCCCAGACATAATAGCACTCACAGAAACGAAACTCACCAGGATGATAACAGATGCAATCTTTCCACCTGGATATCAAATCCTCAGGAAAGATAGAGGGAGCAGAGGGGGAGGAGGAGTTGCACTGCTCATTAAGCACCGTTGGGGATTTGAGGAAGTGGAAGGAATGGATGGAATGGGCGAAAGGGACTACATAGTAGGAACAATTCAGTCTGAGGGCCATAAGGTGGTAATTGCTGTAATGTACAACCCGCCACAGAACTGCAGGAATTCCAAGAGAAGAATACGACGAGAGCAACAAAGCAATGGTAGACACACTAGCCGAGGTGGCCAGAAGAGCCTACATGGGGAGAGCAAAGTTACTAGTTATGGGTGATTTCAATCACAAGGAGATTGATTGGGAAAACCTGGAGCCCCATGGGGGTCCTGAATCATGGAGAGCCAAGATGATGGATGTGGTACTCGAAAACCTCATGCATCAACATGTTAGAGACACTACCAGAGAGAGAGGTGGGGATGATCCAGCAAGACTGGACATAGTATTCACCTTGAGTAGTTCGGACATCGAGGATATCACGTATGAAAGGCCCCTTGGAGCTAGTGATCATTTGGTTCTGTGTTTTGATTATATAGTTGAGCTACAAGTGGAGAGGGGAGCAGGAATAGGAAGGGAGAAACGAAACTACAAAAGGAAGGGGGGGCTACACAGGCATGAGGAACTTCCTACAAGACATTCAGTGGGAGATAGAATTGGCAGGACAACCAGTAAAAGAGATGATGGAATATGTAACAACCAAATGCAAAGAGGCAGAGGAGAGGTTTGTTCCCAAGGGAAACAGAAGTAATGGGAAGACCAGAACGAGTCCTTGGTTCACCCAGAGGTGTAGGGAGGAAAAAACTAAGTGCACTAGAGAATGGAAAAAGTACAGAAGACAAAGGACCCAGGAAAATAAAGAGATTAGCCGAAGAGCCAGAAACGAATATGCACAGGTAAGAAGGGAGGCTCAGCGACAATATGAAAATAATATAGCATCAAAAGTCAAGTCTGACCCGAAGCTGTTGTATAGCCACATCAGGAGAAAAACAACAGTCAAGGACCAGGTAATGAGGCTGAGGAAGGAAGGTGGGGAGTTCACAAGAAACGACCAAGAGGTATGTGAGGAGCTCAACATGAGATTTAAAGAAGTATTTACAAAGGAGACAGGAAGGACCCCAGGAATTCAGAATAGGGAGGTATACCAACAAGTGCTGGATGAAATACATACAACCGAGGAGGAGGTGAAGAAGCTGCTATGTGAACGCGATACCTCAAAAGCGGTGGGACCTGACAATATTTCTCCGTGGGTCCTTAGAGAGGGAGGAGAGATGTTAGTGTGCCACTAACAAAATTTTCAACACATCCATTGAAACTGGGCATCTACCTGAGGTGTGGAAGATGGCAAATGTAGTCCCAATTTTTAAGAAAGGAGACAGATACGAGGCATTAAACTACAGACCTGTGTCACTGACGTGTATAGTATGCAAAGTCATGGAGAAGATCATCTGGAGGAGAGTGGTGGAGCACCTAGAAAGACACAAGCTTATAAACGACAACCAGCACGGTTTCAGGGAAGGAAAATCCTGTGTCACAAACCTACTGGAGTTTTATGACAAGGTAACAGAAGTAAGACACGAGAGAGGGGGTGGCTAGACTGCATTTTCTTGGACTGCAAGAAGGCGTTCGACACAGTTCCTCACAAGAGGTTAATGCAAAAGCTAGAGGATCAGGCACACGTAACAGGAAAGGCACTGCAATGGATCAGAGAATATCTGACAGGGAGGCAACAACGAGTCATGGTACGTGACGAGGTGTCAGAGTGGGCACCTGTGACGAGTGGGGTTCCACAAGGGTCAGTCCTAGGACCTGTACTGTTTTTGGTATATGTGAATGACATAACGGAAGGGATAGACTCAGAAGTGTCCCTGTTTGCAGATGATGTGAAGTTAATGAGAAGAATCAAATCAGTCGATGATCAGGCAGGACTACAAAGAGACCTGGACAGGCTACAAGCCAGGTCCAGTAACTGGCTCCTTGAATTTAACCCTGCCAGATGTAAAGTCATGAAGATCGGGGAAGGGCAAAGAAGACCGCAGACAGAGTATAGTCTAGGTGGCCAAAGACTGCAAACCTCACTCAAGGAAAAAGATCTTGGGGTGAGTATAATACCGAGCACATCTCCTGAGGCACACATCAATCAGATAACTGCTGCAGCATACGGGCGGCTGGCAAACCTAAGAATAGCGTTCCAATACCTCACTAAGGAATCGTTCAAGACTCTGTACACCATATACGTCAGACCCATACTGGAATATGCAGCACCAGTTTGGAACCGACACCTGGTCAAGCACGTCAAGAAATTAGAGAAAGTGCAAAGGTTTGCAACAATACTAGTCCCAGAGCTAAGGGGATTGTCCTACGAAGAAAGGTTAAGGGAAATCGGCCTGACGACACTAGAGGACAGGAGGGTTAGGGGAGATATGATAACGACATATCAAATACTGCGAGGAATAGATAAGGTGGACAGAGACAAGATGTTCCAGAGATGGGACACAGAAACAAGGGGTCACAATTGGAAGTTGAAGACTCCTATGAGTCAAAGGGATGTTAGGAAGTGGAATAGCCTAAAAAGCGACGTAGTGGAGGAAGGAACCATACATAGTTTTAAGACGAGGTTTAATAAAGCTCATGGAGCAGGGAGAGAGAGGACCTAGTAGCAATCAGTGAAGAGGCGGGGCCAGGAGCTATGAATCGACCCCTGCAACCACAAATAGGTGAGTACAAATAGGTGAGTACACACACACGCATACGGAGAATTCACGTGGATGAGGCTCAGGTAAGGCTACAAAGGGATCTAAACAGGCTGCAAGCCTGGTCCAACAACTGGCTTCTGGAGTTTAACCCCACCAAGTGCAAAGTCATGAAGATTTGGGAAGGTCAAAGACCTCAAAGTACAGGCTAGGTGGTCAAAGACTGCTAACCTCACTCAAGGAAAAGGATCTTGGGGTGAGTATAATACCGAGCACATCTCCTGAGGCAAACATCAACCAAATAACTGCTGTAGCTACAGCATATGGGTGCCTGGCAAATCTAAGAATAGTGTTTCGACACCTGAGTCAGGAATCATTCAAGACTCCGTTCACCGTGTACGTCAGGCAATATTTGAAGTATGCAGCACCAGTATGGAACCCACATTTGGTGAAGCACGTCAAGAAATTAGAGAAAGTGCAAAGGTTTGCAATAAGACTTTCCTGGAGCCAAGGAGTATGTCCTACGATGAGAGCTTAAATCAATCTGACGACACTGGAGGATAGGAGGGATAGAAAGGACATGATAAATACATATAAAATATTGAGAGAAATTAACAAGTAGGATAGGGACAGGGTGTTTCAAAGATGGGACACATCAACAAGGGGTCACAACTGGAAGTTGAACATTAAAATGAGTCACAGGGATGTCAGGAAGTATGTCTTCAGTCATAGAACTGTCAGCAAGTGGAACAATTTGGAGAGTGATGTAGTGGAGGCAGGATACATACATAGCTTTAAGAAGAGATACGATAAGGCTCATGGAGCAGGGAGAGTGGGCCTAGTAGCAACCAGCGAAGAGGCGAGGCCAGATGTCTCGATACCTGCAACCATAAATAGGATAGTGCACACACACACACACACACACACACACACACACACACACACACACACACAATGGAGATGAACAGGAGAACCCAGACTCAGGAGGAAGAGCAAACACAACCTCCTTCGGAAGCAACCACAGCAGGATCCCAACCAGACAACCCCAATGTAACCAAACAATCTAAACTAAAACCCACATACTGTACCCTTTACCCCACCCTCACAGCAAACCCCATTGGTCCCCGCCAGGCTCCTGCTCCCCCAACCCCAACGTTCTCCCCAGACCACAGATTTAGAAATGAAGTTAAAGGTTTGGTATACGAATGCTGATGAAATAACAAATAAATGTGAGGAGTGGCATGAAAGAATCGAGAAGACATCCCCAGACATCATAGCAGTCACAGAAATGAAACTCACCGGGATGATAACAGACGCAATCTTCTCACCCAGATATCAGATCCTGAGGAAAGATGGATGGAGCAGAGGGAAAGGAGGAGTTGCACTGCTCATTAAAACTGATGGGGGTTTGAGGAAATGGAAGAAATGGACGAAATTGGCGAAAGAGATTACATAGTAAGTATAATTCAGTCTGGGGGACATAAGGTAGTCATTGCAGTGATGTGTAACCCGCCACAGAACTGCAGGAGGCCAAGAGAAGAATATGAGGAGAGCAGCAGAACAATGGTGGACACACTAGCTGAGGTGTCCAGAAGAGCTCACACGGGTAAAGCAAAGTTACTAGTTATGGGTGATTTCAATCACAAAGAGATTGATTGGGAAAATCTGTAGCCATATGGGAGTCCTGAAACACGGAGAGCCAAGATGATGAATGTGGTACTGGAAAACCTCATGCATCAACATGTTAGAGACACTACCAGAGAGACAAGGGAGGATGAACCAGCAAGACTGGACCTCGTGTTCCCCCTGAGTAGCTCGGACATTAAAGACGTCACATATGGAAGGCCCCTTGGAGCTAGTGATCACGTGGTTCTGAGCTTTGAATATATGGTCAAGCACGTCAAGAAATTAGAGAAAGTGCAAAGGTTTGCAACAAGGCTAGTTCCAGAGCTAAGGGGAATGTCCTACGAAGAAAGGTTAAGGGAAATCGGCATGACGACACTGGAGGATAGGAGGGTTAGGGAAGACATGATAACGACATACAAAATACTGCGAGCAATAGATTAGGTGGACAGAGACAGGATGTTCCAGAGATGGGACACAAAAACAAGGGGTCACATTTGGAAGTTGAAGACTCAAATGAGTCAAAGAGATGTTAGGAAGTATTTCTTCAGTCATAGATTTGTCAGTAAGTGGAATAGTCCTGCAAGTGATGTAGTGGAGGCAGGAACCATACATAGTTTTAAGACGAGGTTTGATAAAGTTCATGGAGCAGGGAGAGAGAGGACCTAGTAGCGATTAGTAAAGAGACGGGGCCAGGAGCTATGTCTCGACCCCTGCAACCACAAATAGGTGAGTACACACACACACACACACACACACACACACACACACACACACACACACACACACACACACAAATACACACACACGTTCAAGACACTGTACACAGTGCATGTCAGGCCCACACTAGAGTATGCAGCACCAGTTTAAAACCCACACCTGGTCAAGCACGTCAAGAAATTAGAGAAAGTGCAAAGGTTTGCGACAAGGTTATTACCTGTGCTAAAGGGAATGTCCTACGAAGAAAGGTTAAGGGGAATCTGAATGACAACACAGGAGGATAGGAGGGTTAGGGGAGACATGATAACGACATACAAAATACTGCGTGGAATATACAAGGTGGACAGAGACAGGATGTTCCAGAAAGGGGACACAGAAACAAGGGGTCACAATTGGAAGGTGAAGACTCAGATGAGTCAAAGGGATGTTAGGAAGTATTTCTTCAGCCATAGAATAGTCAGGAAGTGGAATAGTCTAGCATGTGATGTAGTGGAGGCAGGAACCATACATAGCTCATGGAGCAGGGAGAGAGAGGACCCAGTAGCGATCAGTGAAGAGGCGGGGCCAGGAGCTGACTCTCGACCCCTGCAACCACAATTAGGTGTGCACAATTAGGTGAGTACACACACACACACACACACACAGATACACATACAGTCCTAGGACCAGTGTTATTCTTGGTATATGTGAATGACATGACGGACGGGATAGACTCAGAAGTGTCTCTGTTCGCAGATGATGTGAAATTAATGAGGAGAATCACATCGGATGAAGACCAAGCAGGACTTCAAAGAGACCTGGACAAGCTTGACATCTGGTCTAGCAACTGGCTTCTCGAATTTAACCCCACCAAATGCAAAGTCATGAAGATCGGAGAAGGGCAAAGAAGACCGCTGACAGGCCCCCGGAATTTTTCCCCAAAAAGGGGTTTTTTTTTTTTTTGGGGGTTTAAAAAAAAAAAAAAAAAAAATTTAATTTTTAAAAACCCCCTCCCAAAAAAAAAAAATTTAAAAAAAACCCCCCCCCCCCCAAGGGGAATAGTCTAGCAAACGATATAGTGGAGGCGGGAACCATAAAAGTTTTAAGACAAGGTATGAAAAAGCTCATGGAGCAGGGAGCAGGCCCAGTAGCGGACAGCGAAGATGGGGGAGGACAAGTCTCGACCCCTGAAACCCAAAGTTAGGTGAGTAAAAATGATGGAACACTTGGCCACAAAGTGCAGGGAGGCAGTGAAGAAGTTCTTCAAGAGCAACAAAACAATGGGAAGAAGGAGTGAGCCCATGGTTTTTAGAAGGGGCGGAGAGGCCCAAGCCAATTTCAGAAGGGAAAAAAGTATAAAAGGTAAAGGACCCAGGCGGGCCCAGGGTCAATACGAGAATGACATTAAAACCAAATCTGACCCAAAGTTGTTATACAGCCACATCAGGAGGAAAAAAACAGTCATAGATCAGGAGTCAGGCTGGGGAAGGACGGGGGGGAGCAACAAGAAACGACCAGGAAGTGTGTGAAGAGCTCAGCTAAAGATTCAAGGAGGTATTCACAGTAGAAAGAAAAGCTTCCAGAAATGGGGTTTAGAGTGCACAACAAGTGCTGGACCCCTGTATACAACCGAGGAGGAGATGAAAAAGCTTTTGCATTTCTAGGATCTGCACAAACTGGAAATACATCCACCATGAATTTTACCCAACCAAAAGAAAAATGGTGCAAATTCTATGCTTGGGGATTTGTGATGGAATATAGGGTAAAACAAATGGGACATAACTTTACACCCCCAAAAAATGCTGCGACCTCCTGTCTAAAAAGTGTGTCGTTCTACTTTCCGCAATTCTTCCACCCTGAGATGTGCCACTTCCAGTCCTCAAAAACAAGTACCAACTGCCCCAACCACTTGAAAGGGGCCAGGAGGACAGACCCTGTAAAAAAAACCAGGATTACACAACCCACCCAAGTGATTTTTTTGGGGCAGAAAAAAAGAAAGAAAATGGAAAGAAATAACCAAAAAAGTTCACCTTGGGTTGCTAGACTGGAAAGCCAGTGGCCCCCTGTACCTCCCGAACCACAACTGCTTTAAACACAAAATCCCCACAAACAAGCAACACGACCTCATTTATATTTGCTAATATCAGGACCTTTAGCAATCCACCAACAAAATATACCTTTATCAGTGGACTCTAGTGGAGCCAAATGTGATTTGCAGCCTTCACGAAGACCCAGCAAAAGATCACTTTGACAATGGAATAAGATAATGGGTACAACTTTTTAGATGCACCGAAAGAACAGCAACAAGGTGGAGTTGGCCTGTATGTAAAAGGGTCGAATTGCATGGAAAACGGAACACCAAAATGATGAGTTGAAGTTCTAACAAAAGATCGAGAACCAAACTTAGTCATTGTGCTTGTATATAAGCCACCAGATGCAACTTCCCAACAGTTCAAGATACAGCTATTAAAAATTGACTTCTGTCTGAAAACCTTCCAGCTCCATTCCCAAACACCTTGCTGCCTGGTGATTTCAAACAATGACATACAAAATGGAAGAATAGCAATAATTTTGAGATAAATAATCCCTGGGGGCAGCTCAGATGAAGAGTCACACACACACATGAGCTGCTGACTTTTGCAATAAAATCATCCTAGGTCAGCAGATAGTGGAGCAAACAAGACTGCAGAACACCCACCTTATTTTCATAAATAATGAGGACTTGGTATGAAAATAACAATATCAAAAACAACTAATTCAGATTCAATCTACGAAGATCCTGTTAATGTCCAGACTTACATGAAAGGGTCCTGACCAGCAAAAGGCATGTAGCTACGAGGGTGCCTTCACTCAAATTCAACTTCAAAACAAGAACATCAACTGGGATCAGGTAAACCATGTCCCAAATAAAACATGTTGGGAAGATATCCAAATAATATAGACCCTAACTAGTGCCTTGAAAAGATCAACTTCCTGGTAGCTGAAGTATGTTAAAGGGCCATATTCCCTTAAAAAAAAAGAAGAGAAGTAAACTGGAGAGAGAAAACACCCCCCTTTCTCTACAGGAGAAGGCGAAGAATCTCTGAGCTCCTCAAGAATGCTAGATTATCTGGAACATGGAAGGAAATGCTAACCTGGGAAGTGGAAAATATTTGGGGTAAAGGACTCATACAGGATTCAGGAGAGACAAGAGGAGTTTAAAAGCGATTAGCGAAATTGAAAGAAACTCAAAATATTTTTTTCATATGCCAAAAACAAGGCAAAAACACATCTAGTATCGGGCCCCTGCTCAGACATGATGGAACTTTACACAGATGACAACAAAGAAATGAGTGAGATACTGAAATCTCAATACGACTGTGTTTAGGAACACTAATCAGTCTCAAGATCGACAATCCAAATATTTTTCATGAATGAGCCTCAAAACCTTGTCAATGTATGCCAATTTCTGACATGACCCTAACTCCACTTGAGTTTGAGAAAGCATTGACAACATGCCCATGCACTCAGCCCTGGCAAAACTCGTAGAACTGTCTTCATTAAGAACTGCAAGAAATCCCTTTTATGGGCCCTGGTATGCTATGGAGAAGGAGCATAAACACAGGTGAAATTCCACATTCACTAAAAACAACGGATATAGCCCCACTCCATGAACGTGGCAGAAAAGCAATAGCTAAGAACTATAGACCAATAGCTCTAATGTCCCACATCATAAAAGTCTTTGAAAGAGTTCTAAGAAGCAGGAATGCAAACCACTTTTGGGTTCCAACAATTGCAAATTCAGGCAACATGGGTTCAGAGCAGGTCCTTCTGCCTCTGCAACTACTGGGCAACTATGATATAGTCTTGGATACAGTGGAAAAGGAATGCAGATGTTGTATATACAGATTTTGAAAAGCCTTTGACAAGTGCGACCATGGTGTAACAGCACACAAAATGTGCGCTAAAAAGGGAAAACTGGCAAAGTAGGTAGATGAATCTTCAACTTTCTAACCAATCGAAAACAAAGAATAGTGATAAAGAGAGTTAAATCAGAAGTTGCCATAGTGAGGAGTTCTGTTCCACAAGGCACAGTACTTTCCCCATCCTGTTCCTCATCCTCATATCAGACATAGACAGAGACATAAATCATAGCACCGTATCATCCTTTCAGACGATACTAGAATCTGCATGAGTGTGTCATCCATTGAGGACAAGTAAATCTCCATAAGTTATAAAACAAGTTTTCCAATGAGCAAAGGAGAACAATATGATGTTCAATGAAGACAAATTCCAACTTCTCTGTTATGGAAAACTAGAGGAAATAATAGCTAGAACTGAATATACTACAAACTCTAATCACACAAAGAGCTAAAAAGTAATGTGAAGGACCTGGAGTGTAATTCTGAGAATCTCACCTTCAAGTATCACAACAGTGCCATATCACATCTGGGAGGTAAATGATAGGATAGGGTAATGAGAACGTTCAAAACAAAGAGTGCGCCAATGAAAAATCACTTGTTCTCTTAGGCTGGAAAACTGCTGTACATTAACATCTCTATTCAAGGCAGGTGAAATCGAAGATCTAGAATATGTATAGAGAACCTTTATTGCGCATATAAATTCCATCAAACAATTTAACTACTGGGAACACTTGAAATCACTGACTTTAACTCACTGGAGCTCCGGGT
>WNWK01050114.1:0-12967 GCA_009830355.1 Cherax destructor | reverse complement strand
CATGAGAACTAAGGACCAACAAGGAGCACTGCAGGAGAGCTAAGGACCAACAAGGGGCACTGCAGGAGAACTAAGGACCAACAGGAGCACTGCAGGAGAGTAAGACCAACAAGGAGCACTGCAGGAGAGCTAAGGACCAACAAGGGCACTGCAGGAGAACTAAGACCAACAAGGAGCACTGCAGGAGAGCTAAGGACCAACAAGGAGCAATGCAGGAGAGCTAAAGACCAACAAAGGGCACTGAAGGAGGCTAAGGACCAACAAGGAGCACTGCAGGAGAGCTAAGGACCAACAAGGGGTAGGACCAAGAACACGGGAAGGGGGAACTGTAGGACAGAACACACTAGGCAGAAAAAAAAAAAAAAAAAAAAAAATATGGAAAAGATGAAAGGAGAAAAAGTAGGGAGAGAAGAAAGGGTCAGGTTAAGTCACGAGTGTTATGAAGTTTGGAGCATCTGACAATGTAATGGGAAATCTACAGAGACAAAGCCACGATTAAGATTCACACAAGGAAAGCTGTGTATAAGGGATGCTTCAGTAAGACGACGGTTGTGAAGGCTAGAAGTAGGATAGAGAGTCCTGGCAGAGGACCAGTCAGTAGGATGACTGTGATCTCTAACATGACAGAAAAGAGCATTGTTGTAATCGGCGAGTCTGACAAGAGAGCGGTCAGTTTCTCCATTTTTCTGCCTAGTGTGTTCTCCCCCATCCCTGTGATTTTGGTCCTACCCATTGTGGGTCCTTAGCTCTCCTACAGAGCTCCTTGTGGGTCCTTAGCTCTCCTACAGCCATTGTGTCAGCTCTCAATACTCGTGGGTCCTTAGCTCTCCTACAGAGCTCCTTGTGGGTCCTTAGCTCTCCTACAGAGCTCCTTGTGGGTCCTTAGCTCTCCTACAGAGCTCCTTGTGGGTCCTTAGCTCTCCTACAGAGCTCCATTTTCTTGTCATTAGACTTACCTCACTTCTACTACTACTACTACCATTCATTTACTACTATTTCTGCTTCTACTTTCTACCTTTTCTACTTTATTGCCTCCCTTCACTCCCCTTTCTATCTATTGTTGCACAAACTACTCCCCCTTCTACTTCACTGTCCTCCTCTCTTCCTCCCGTCACTGTCCTCCTCTCTTCCTCCCGTCACTGTCCTCCTCTCTTCCTCCCGTCACTGTCCTCCTCTCTTCCTCCCGTCACTGTCCTCCTCTCTTCCTCCCGTCACTGTCATCCTCTCTTCCTCCCGTCACTGTTCTCCTCTCTTCGTCCCGTCACTGTCCTCCTCTCTTCGTCCCGTCACTGTCCTCCTCTCTTCCTCCCGTCACTGTCCTCCTCTCTTCCTCCCGTCACTGTCCTCCTCTCTTCCTCCCGTCACTGTCATCTCTTCTCCGTCACTGTCCTCCTCTCTTCGTCCCGTCACTGTCCTCCTCTCTTCCTCCCGTCACTGTCCTCCTCTCTTCGTCCCGTCACTGTCCTCCTCTCTTCGTCCCGTCACTGTCCTCCTCTCTTCGTCCCGTCACTGTCCTCCTCGCCTATATAAACTGGCTCACTCGGTCTCTTGTGTCAGTGTGACTTGTAAATGGTGCAAGACGGACCCAAACGTCGTCATAAGTTTCTCTCTCCCCTAAACGAGGTTTATTTGTGTATTATTCCAGTCACGGTATTGTGCATTTTTGTTTATCTTCAACTCAGCCAGACATACACACAACTTCCTCTTTCATAACAACATAAGAAAGGAGGGGCACTGCAGCAGCCTACTGGTCCATACTAGGTCAAAAAAATGGTCGTTGATATAAATGTTTTCTATTTCTAAATGAATCAAATGTATTACTGCCTCTAAATTTACTAATTGCTGTATTAAAAAATAAGTATTCAATATTTTCTTACTATTTGTTTGTTTTACCCAGAACATTGTAGACATAAGCCACAGTAGACATGAGCCACAGTAGACGTAAGCCACAGTAAATGTGAGCCACAGTAGATGTGAGCCACCGAAGATGTGTGCTACAGTAGATGTGAGCCACATTACATATGAGCCAAAGTAGATGTGAACCACAGTAAATGTCAGTCACAGTAAATGTCAGTCACAGTAAATGTCAGTCACAGTAAATGTCAGGCACAGTAAATGTCAGACAGAGTAAATGTCAGGCACAGTAGATGTCAGTCACAGTAGACGTGAGCCACAGTAGATGTCGATCACAGTAGATGTCAGTCACAGTAGATGTCAGCCACAGTAGATGTCGGTCACAATAGATGTCACTCACAGTAGATGTCAGCCACAGTAGACGTGAGCCACAGTAGATGACAATCACAGTAGAGGTGAGCTACAGTAGATGACAATCACAGTAGAGGTGAGCCACAGTAGATGACAAACACAGTAGAGGTGAGCTACAGTAGATGTCAGTTACAGCAGATGAGTCACAGTTGATATGATCACAGATAACAGGTGTAGTTGTGTCACCAGGGTACTTAAGTGATACTATGTGCTGGGTACATAGTTATGTGGTACCATTATTTTAGTATTTTATAAGGAGGTACCGTCACCAATTATCGCAAATAGCTGGTATTATCAACTGTGAACTTAGTAGAGTGGTATTTTTAAATGGGTACTTTGTAAACTGGCACCATAACTTGGATATTTGATAACATGGTATTATTACCTGTCACTTAGTAAGTTGGTATCATCACCTGTTTACTTAGTACAGCGGTAGTTTCATATAGGTACTTGATAAAGTGGTACCATCACCAGAGTACTTAAGTGGAATGATCACTAAGTTACTTAGTAGACACCATGTTCAAGGTATCTTAAGAAAGTGGTTCACTTTGTAAAGTGGTATCATCACCTACTTAGTAAGTTGTTTCCATTATATGGGAAGTGGGTCAGGTGGTGCTACGTTCCAAGTTAAACTCACTTCATAGGAAAATAAAAAATTACGGAAAACTCTGATTTCCCTTCCGCCTTGGCACACGTAAATTATAGGACGGTCAGATCTCCCAGAAAATCAAAATAATCATGAACAACCTTAGTAATGTGATGGCAGACTCATTAATCATTCTTGTTCCACACTTTACTAACATACATAATAACATCTTACACTTCGCCTTGTAAATGAAGTCAATACTTAATCCATACTTGAGATAATGATTCATTGTCCTGTTTGTAAAAGTGTATGTCTATAAAATAAACATCTTTTGTTTAAACCACAAGTACTTGTGCAAAAGAATATTCTTTAAAAGACGACTACCAAGTTGAAACGTTGATATTTAAACTTAAAAGCCTACTCGAGGCTGTGGAGCCTGTCTCAACCACACCATTGTTATTCCTATTGTAGCAACTATACTATTGTTACTGATGTGACCTCGCCACTGGATATAGAGATAATTATCAGTTTGTGTCTTAAGTCTAAACATAGGCTGTGTCTTAATGATACATTATGACAAAATACACAAAATTTATATAATGAGAATAAGTGTAAAAATGTGTGTGAATAAGCCTATATAATTGCACATCCGACCCCAAGCTTGGCTAACAGGAGGCAATGTGGAGGAAGTAAATGTGTTCAGATATTTGGCAGTTAAGTATATGAAAGTTGAAGTGAAGCAAAATGCATAACGATGACACACATGGTGGGCGGGATACTGAAGCTTCTATGGTGCCAGAGAAGCTTATTCAAGGGCAAGAACTGGAAAGCACCAGCGGATAGTGGTGCCAACACTGTCTTATGGGTGTGAAGTATGGATATTAAACATTGCGATGAGGAGGACTCACTGTCTAAATGACCCAGGCAAAAACTCCTTCCATCGGGAAGAACGAAGTGGATCGGGTTTTCATGAAGAACCAAGTGGATCGGGTTTTCATGAAGAACCAAGTGGATCGGGTTTTCATGAAGAACCAAGTGGATCGGGTTTTCATGAAGAACCAAGTGGATCGGGTTTTCATGAAGAACCAAGTGGATCGGGTTTTCATGAAGAACCAAGTGGATCGGGTTTTCATGAAGAACCAAGTGGATCGGGTTTTCATGAAGAACCAAGTGAATCGGAAAGACGAGATAACGTGAGAACCGTCGTTAAGAAAAGAGTAAGGAAAGATGAGACGCTGCAATGAGGAAACTGCAGGAAGAAAAGAGGAGGCAGAAAAAAAAACATACCACGGGTGGGGTTCGAACCCGCGGTCACAGAGTCTCAAAATTCCAGACCGTTTGCAATCGTGTCATTACGATTTCGTGAGTCAGGAGGCAGAAGGTGGCAAGACAAAGTAGAATGACATATTCTTCCACAGAGATTTCTGCGTCAGAATCCACGGCAGAGGATGACATCTGAGCATGTGCAGATTGTGATAGTTCACCGATAAGAGACAAGAGAATGAAGAATGTGACCTGTGTTGAAGTTGTTGCAGCACTTGACCTACAAAACTGAGTCCACTAATGACAAAGAGCATTAACCACAACGCAGAACGACTCAACGTTAATAATTGTTCCATGAAATGACACCATAAGCATCACTGCACTAAGTTAATTAAGAACAGTACTGAACAGTGAAGCTGAGAAGGTTCCATTCATTGTTCACTGGGATTAAACTCTCATTTCACATCTGGTGAATTAGTAATAGATCACAGTATGATAAGCCGTACCACGTGAAAGTGTGATGACAGTGATCCACCACGTGAGGAAGTGTTGATGACAGTGATCCACCACGTGAGGAAGTGTTGAGACAGTGATCACCACAGATTGAGTGAAGTGTTGAGACAGTATCCACCACGTGAGGAAGTGTTGATGACAGTGATCCACCACGTGAGGGAAGTGTTGATGACAGTGATCCACCACGTGAGGGAAGTGTTGATGACAGTGATCCACCACGTGAGGGAAGTGTTGATGACAGTGATCCACCACGTGAGGGAAGTGTTGATGACAGTGATCCACCACGTGAGGAAGTGTTGAGACAGTGATCCACCACGTGAGGAAGTGTTGAGACAGTGATCCACCACGTGAGGAAGTGTTGAGACAGTGATCCACCACGTGAGGAAGTGTTGAGACAGGATCCACCACGTGAGGAAGTGTTGAGGACAGTGATCCACCACGTGAGGAAGTGTTGAGGACAGTGATCCACCACGTGAGGAAGTGTTGAGACAGGATCCACCACGTGAGGAAGTGTTGTGACAGGGATCCACCACGTGAGGAAGTGTTGATGACGGGATCCACCACGTGAGGAAGTGTTAGACAGGATCCACCGTGAGAAGTTGAGACAGGATCCACCACGTGAGGAAGTGTTGATGACAGGATCCACCACGTGAGAAGTGTTGAGACAGTGATCCACCACGTGAGGAATGTTGGACAGGATCCACCACGTGAGGAAGTGTTGAGACGGATCCACCACGTGAGGGAGTGTTGAGACAGGATCCACCACGTGAGGAAGTGTTGAGACAGGATCCACCACGTGAGGAAGTGTGAGACGGATCCACCACGTGAGGGAAGTGTTGAGACAGGATCCACCACGTGAGGAAGTGTTGATGACAGTGATCCACCACGTGAGGAAGTGTTGACAGGATCCACCACGTGGGGAAGTGTTGAGACGGATCCACCACGTGAGGAAGTGTTGAGACAGTGATCCACCACGTGGGAAGTGTTGATGAGGATCCACCACGTGAGGAAGTGTTGAGAGCCACCACGTAGAAGTCCAGTCCACGTGAGGGAAGTGTTGAGACGGGATCCACCACGTGAGGAAGTGTTGATGAAAGGGATCCACCACGTGAGGGAAGTGTTGATGACAGGGATCCACCACGTGAGGGAAGTGTTGATGACAGGGATCCACCACGTGAGGGAAGTGTTGATGACAGGGATCCACCACGTGAGGGAAGTGTTGAGACAGGATCCACCACGTGAGGAAGTGTTGATGACAGGGATCCACCACGTGAGGAAGTGTTGATGACAGGATCCACCACGTGAGGAAGTGTTGATGACAGGATCCACCACGTGAGGAAGTGTTGATGACAGGATCCACCACGTGAGGAAGTGTTGATGACAGGGATCCACCACGTGAGGGAAGTGTTGATGACAGTGATCCACCACGTGAGGGAAGTGTTGATGACAGGGATCCACCACGTGAGGGAAGTGTTGATGACAGTGATCCACCACGTGAGGGAAGTGTTGATGACAGTGATCCACCACGTGAGGGAAGTGTTGATGAATGATCCACCACGTAGGAAGTGTTGATGACAGTGATCCACCACGTGAGGGAAGTGTTGAGGACAGTGATCCACCACGTGAGGGAAGTGTTGATGACAGTGATCCACCACGTGAGGGAAGTGTTGATGACAGTGATCCACCACGTGAGGGAAGTGTTGATGACAGTGATCCACCACGTGAGGGAAGTGTTGATGGACAGTGATCCACCACGTGAGGGAAGTGTTGATGACAGTGATCTACCACGTGAGGGAAGTGTTGATGACAGGGATCCACCACGTGAGGGAAGTGTTGATGACATGAATCTTCAGCTCTTGCTATGAACCCCCATCAAGCTCTGATATTCCATTTTCAAAAAGTTCAAGGCAAAATGAAATTTTATTGAATAGTGCGACTTTGATACACGTGTGGAGAATGAAGAGATTCTACTGTCATGGGTAAAGATGATATAAACAGAGCTTCAGTTAACACACAAAACTCTAGAATCATGAAAATATCCTGACGACCACCGAGAATTGATTGTGATGTCTATCTTCTTCCTACAATCAAAGATTCCCGGGTGCAATACATCAGGCATAGTGGATGGGAAAGTCTTGTACTGACTCAAGATGTGGATGTTTCAGAAGCAGCTGCAGAATCTCAATCCTCGCGAGAAAACGTGCCTAAAAGATGCGAGTGTTTGTTGTGATCATCTAACTGAAAGTCTGGATCACAACTGCGATCACTGCAGCAGCGCCACTCAGCGAGCTACAGCTACGATCACTGCAGCAGCGCCACCCAGCCAGCTACAGCTACGATCACTGCAGCAGCGCCACTACGCCAGCTACAGCTACGATCACTGCAGCAGCGCCACTACGCCAGCTACAGCTACGATCACTGCAGCAGCGCCACCCAGCCAGCTACAGCTACGATCACTGCAGCAGCGCCACTCAGCCAGCTACAGCTACGATCACTGCAGCAGCGCCACCCAGCCAGCTACAGCTACGATCACTGCAGCAGCGCCACTCAGCGAGCTACAGCTACGATCACTGCAGCAGCGCCACCCAGCCAGCTACAGCTACGATCACTGCAGCAGCGCCACTCAGCCAGCTACAGCTACGATCACTGCAGCAGCGCCACTCAGCCAGCTACAGCTACGATCACTGCAGCAGCGCCACTACGCCAGCTACAGCTACGATCACTGCAGCAGCGCCACCCAGCCAGCTACAGCTACGATCACTGCAGCAGCGCCACTCAGCCAGCTACAGCTACGATCACTGAAGCAGCGCCACTCAGCCAGCTACAGCTACGATCACTGCAGCAGCGCCACTCAGCCAGCTACAGCTACTTCACAAACTTCCTCAACACCACAAAAAAACATTAAATGTTGCAGCGTAAATATTGGAACCCTACTTGTGCTAATTGTCCTACTTGTCCTACTTGTGCTACTTGTTCTACTTGTGCAACTTGTGCTACTTGTCAGAGGAAATGGTGAGATTTTTGCTGATTGATTTTTCCGTCCCTGTTGACAGTTAAAAGGCAATTTTGTCGTAAAAAGCAAGGGTCTTTTCTGCCGAATATGCAGAAAGGAAAACGTTTTATGCAATAAATCGGCAAAATCAATCTGTACAAAACGTTAAATATATATATATATATATATATATATATATATATATATATATATATATATATATATATATATATATATATATATATATATATATATATATATATATATATATATATATTTTGCAATTTTGGCTTAAATAGCAACGCTCACCTTGCCCTATAAGACAAGTGAAAATTTGTGTATGCAATAATTTCGCCAAAATCATTCTGAACATAACGAAAAAATATATTTCATTGTGTTAGTTTATTATTAAATTAATGTTAACATATCTAAAATATATTTAGTTGGGTTGAAGCTAAATCAAATTGCGCTTGTTATAATAAGGTTAGGTAGGTTTTCAAAGTTTCTCTTGGTACAAAATTATAAATTCTTACATTAACAAAATGAAAAAAATTATCTTTAAACGTATAAGAGAAAATTTTGAAAGGACTTAATTTTAGATGAGTTCTTGCTAATTGACCAGTTTTACCTAATCGGCACGACATATATATATATATATATATATATATGCAAGACAACCACTATGAAAAATAAGGAATTCCAAGCGCTTTCGTGACTACTCACATTATCAAGGAACTATAAAAGGAAACATGACAAGAGGACTTATATAAGGGCAAGACTACACCTCACAGTCACATCACACTAACAAAGACTACACCTCACAGTAGCGTAACATCGCACGACTCTGTGAAGAGGAAAACAAGAAAGGACCTGAAACTCTTCCCAAGAATTAAGATTAGTCAATTTATCATTAAATTCTTCCCAAATTTTATTAATTATAAAAGAATCCAATTTATATAAACCAAAAGAAATATTCATATTATTTTCAAAACTGCTTTTAATGAAACATGATTCTATTATATTCCTCTCAACCATGGACTTGCTTGATACAACCTTCTCAGCATTTTGAAAATCAATTGGATGGTTAAAATCTCTCACATGAATAAATAGAGCATTAGAATCTTGTCCAGTTCTAATGCTATATTTATGTTGTTTTAATCTTAGTTCAAGACTTTTACCTCTTCACAGAGTCGTGCGATGTTACGCTACTGTGAGGTGTAGTCTTTGTTAGTGTGATGTGACTGTGAGGTGTAGTCTTGCCCTTATATAAGTCCTCTTGTCATGTTTCCTTTATAGTTCCTTGATAATGGAGTAGTCACGAAAGCGCTTGGAATTCCTCTATTTTTCATAGTGGTTGTCTTGCATATTCTGATATCACCTGATTACTGTGATCTTTTTGCATATATATATATATATATATATATATATATATATATATATATATATATATATATATATATATATATATATATATATATATATATATATATATATATGTATATATATATATATAACGTTTTGTACAGATTGATTTTTGAAGATTTATTGCATAAAACGTTTTCCTTTCTGCATATTCGGCAGAAAAGACCTCTTTATATATATATATATATATATATATATATATATATATATATATATATATATATATATATATATATATATATATATATATATATATATATATATATGTCGTGCCGATTAGGTAAAACTGGTCAATTAGCAAGAACTCATCTAAAATTAAGTCCTTTCTAAAATTTTCTCTTATACGTTTAAAGATATATTTTTTTCATTTTTGTTAATGTAAATTTATAATTTTGTACCAAGATAAACTTTGAAAACCTACCTAACCTTATTATAACAAGCGCAATTTGATTTAGCCTAACCCAACTAAATATATTTTAGATATGTTAACATTAATTTAATAATAAACAAACACAATGAAATATATTTTTTTCGTTATGTTCAGAATGATTTTGGCGAAATTATTGCATACACAAATTTTCACTTGTCTTATAGGGCAAGGTGAGCGTTGCTATTTAAGCCAAAATTGCAAGTTTTACCTAATCGGCACGACATATATGTCGGAGTCTGTGGAGACAAAGAACTTTGTCTATGGAAGTAAAGAGGGGAATGTATGAGAGTATAGTTATACCAACACTCTTATATGGGTGTGAAGCATGGGTGATGAATGTTGCAACGAGGAGAAGGCTGGAGGCAGTGGAGATGTCATGTCTGAGGTCAATGTGTGGTGTGAATATAATGCAGATAATTCGGAGTTTGGAAATTAGGAGGAGGTACGGGATTACAAAAACTATTATCCAGAGAGCTGAGGAGGGGTTGTTGAGGTGGTTCGGACATGTAGAGAGAATGGAACGAGACAGAATGACTTCAAGGGTGTATAAATCTGTAGTGGAAGGAAGGCGGGGTAGGGGTCGGCCTAGGAAAGGTTAGAGGGGGGGTAAAGGAGGTTTTGTGTGCGAGGGCTTGGACTTCCAGCAAGCATGTGTGAGCGTATTTGATAGAGTGAATGGAGATAAAGGGTTTTTTAATACTTGACGTGCTGTTGGAGTGTGAGCAAAGTAACATTTATGAAGGGATTCAGGAAACCGGCAGGCCGGACTTGAGTACTGGAGATGGGAAGTACAGTGTCTGCACTCTGAAGGGGGTGTTAATGTTGCAGTTTTATAACTGTAGTGTAAAGCACCCCTCTGGCAAGACAGTGATGGAGTGAATGATGATGAAAGTTTTTCTTTTTCGGGCCACCCTGCCTTGGTGGGAATCGGCCGATGTGTTAATAAAAATATATATATATATATATATATATATATATATATATATATATATATATATATATATATATATATATATATATATATATATATATATATATAAATATATATATATATATATATGTCGTGCCGATTAGGTAAAACTTGCGATTTTGGCTTAAATAGCAACGCTCACCTTGCCATATAAGACAAGTGAAAATTTGTGTATGCAATAATTTCGCAAAATCATTCTGAACATAACGAAAAAATATATTTCATTGTGTTTGTTTATTATTAAATTAATGTTAACGTATCTAAAATATATTTAGTTGGGTTAGCCTAAATTAAATTGCGCTTGTTGTAATAAGGTTAGGTAGGTTTTCAAAGTTTCTCTTGGTACAAAATTATAAATTCTTACATTAACATAAATGAAAAAAATATATCTTTAAACGTATAAGAGAAAATTTTAGAAAAGACTTAATTTTAGATGAGTTCTTGCTAATTGACCAGTTTTACCTAATCGGCACGACATATATATATATATATACATATATATATATATATATATATATATATATATATATATATATATATATATATATATATATATATATATATATATATATATATGTCGTGCCGATTAGGTAAACTTGTTCATTGTGTTTGTTTATTATACAATTATTGTAAACGTATCTAAAATATATTTAGTTGGGTTAAGCTAAATTAAATTGCGCTTGTTGTAATAAGGTTAGGTAGGTTTTCAAAGTTTCTCTTGGTACAAAATTATAAATTTTACATTAACATAAAGGAAAAAAATATATTTAAACGTATAAGAGAAAATTTTAGAAAGGACTTAATTTTAAATGAGTTCTTGCTAATTGACCAGTTTTACCTAATCGGCACGATATATATATATAAATATATATATATATATATATATATATATATATATATATATATATATATATATATATATATATATATATATATATATATATATATATATGTCGTGCCTAATAGGTAAAACTGGTCAATTAGCAAGAACTCATTTAAAATTACGTCCTTTCTCAAATTTTCTCTTATACGTTTAAAGATATATTGTTTTCATTTATGTTAATGTAAAATTTATAATTTTTTACCAAGAGAAACTTTGAAACTTACCTAACCTTATTAAGCAAGCGCAATTTAATTTAGCCTAAACCAACTAAATATATTTCAGATACGTTTCGTTTACAATAATTTAATAATAAATAAACACAATGAAATATATATTTTTCGTTAGGTTCAGAATGATTTTTGCGAAATTATTGCATACACAAATTTTCGCTTGTCTTATATGGCAAGAAGAGCGTTACTATTTAAGACCAAAATCCAGTTTTACTAATCAACAAATATATATATATATATATATATATATATATATATATATATATATATATATATATATATATATATATATATATATATATAGTCGTGCCAATTAGGTAAAACTTGTTCATTGTGTTTGTTTATTATTAAATTATTGTAAACGTATCTAAAATATATTTTGTTGGGTTAAGCTAAATTAAATTGCGCTTGTTGTAATAAGGTTAGGTAGGTTTTCAAAGTTTATCTTGGTACAAAATTATAAATTTTACATTAACATAAATGAAAAAAATATATCTTTAAACGTATAGAGAAAATTTTAGAAAGGACTTAATTTTAGATGAGTTCTTGCTAATTGACCAGTTTTACTAATCGGACGACTATATATATATATATATATATATATATATATATATATATATATATATATATATATATATATATATATATATATATAGTCGTGCCGATTAGGTAAAACTTGCGATTTTGGCTTAAATAGTAACGCTCTTCTTGCCATATAAGACAAGCGAAAATTTGTGTATGCAATAATTTCGCCAAAATCATTCTGAACATAACGAAAAAAATATATTTCATTGTGTTTGTTTATTATTAAATTATTGTAAACGTATCTAAAATAGATTTAGTTGGGTAACACTACAATATTTACAAATAATTTACATATTTTTAAAAAAATCCCAGTGAAAATCGACAAAAGCAAACTTCATTATTGAGAATATCATATATTTTTTTAAATATTTAATTCATTAAACAATTCTGAAAAATGTGATAAAATGGTATTTTATTACATATTTCGACGTTTTAGAGCGGTTAGAAAGCTTTTCTGACAGTCATTATTTTTTTTAAATACATTGATTATTACACTTTATTTCAAAATTTCTGTTGCAATTGAATTTTACGGGAAAAGTAAGGCAAATTTTATGATTTTTTTTGAGGAAGCTTACTCATAGGTATATTTTATCCAAAATATGCCAGAAAATAACGTTTTATAGTTTTTTCAATATTATAATTAATTTACATATTTTTAAAAAATCCCATTGACAATCCAAAAAAATAAATATTATTATTGATTATTTTAATTTTTTTTCAAAAAATACGTGAAACATTAAAAAACTCAGAAAAATGTGTTAACATGTTTTTTATTGCATATTTCGACGTTTTAGAGGAGTTTGAGGGCTTTTCTGACAAATTTCATTT
>WNWK01050113.1:0-12967 GCA_009830355.1 Cherax destructor | reverse complement strand
ACAATTTACAACATGTTAATTATGGAATGTGAAGATTAAAACACATTATTCCTACTGTCTTGACCTACCTTTGTAACCCTGTTCTTGGTATGTTCTCCCAGAGCTGTGTATTCTTGTGTTGAGACCTATGTTTGTAACCCTGTTCTAGGTATGTTCTCCCAGAGCTGTGTTCTTGATTTGAGACCTACATTTGTAACCCTGTTCTTGGTATGTTCTCCGTGACATCTACTTCTGAATAGATTATCCTACCTATCTTCATGTCATCAGCAAATTTGCTCATATTACTAGTAATTCCCTCGTCAAGGTCATTGATATACAGTGGAACCTCGGTTTTTGTCTTTAATTCGTTCCAGAAAGTCTGATGAAAACCGAATTCAATGATAACTGAAGCAATATTTCCCATAATAATACAGTGGACCCCCGAGGTTTGGTCATAATCCGTTCCAGGAGCTAGACCTTAACTCGAATTGTTCAAAAGTCGAACCCTTATTTCCCATAAGAAATAATGTAAATACAATTAATCCGTTCCAGACACCCAAAAATATTCACAAAAATTAATTTTGTGAAGATTAACTATAATTTTACATACACAAAACAATTATAAATACATATATAAAGTAATAAATTTATAATTAAACATTTAAAATAACATTTACTTACCTTTATTGAAGAGAGTTGCTGGCATCTGGAAGATAGGGAGGAGGACAGGGGGAGGGGTTAGTGTTTGGAAGGGGAATCCCCCTTCATAAGGACTTCAGGTAACAAGTCCCTCTCTGGGGTTACTTCCCTTCTTTGTCTTTTAATGCCACTAGGGCCAGCTTGTCACTAGACCCCTGTCTAGAAAAATAACTGTCAAGAGTGCTCTGTTTCTGGCGCCTCTTTAACATTTTCATGAAGTGGGAAAAGGTTTTGTCACTGAACATGTTGCAGATATGGCTTGTTTGAGCTTGCTCAGGGTGGTGATTTTCAACAAATGTCTGCACCTTAGTCCACATAGAACAAATTTCCTTAATCTCTGAAGAAGTTACTACCTCACCCTGTCCATCCTCCTCCTGTGAATCAATTTCCTCCACTGTCGTCTGATGCTGTTCCTGATGAAGCTCTTGCAGCTCTTCAGTGGTTAGGTCTACCCTGTGCTCCTCCACCAACTCTTCCACATCCTCACCACTCACCTCCAACCCCAGGCTGTTCCCCAATGCCACAATATCTTCCACAACAGGCACAGGGTCGTCAGGGTCAGGGTCAGCCTCAAATCCTTCAAAATCCCTCTTTTCAACACAATCCGGCCACAGTGGTCCCCAAGCAGAGTTCAAAGTCCTGGAAGTCACTCCCTCCCAAGCCTTACCTATAAGGCCTATGCAATGGAGGATACTGAAGTGATCTTTCCAGAACTCTCTTAGGGTCAACTCAGTGTCTGAGGTCACTTCAAAGCACTTTTGAAACACTGCTTTTGTGTACAGTTTCTTGAAGCTAGAAATGACCTGCTGGTCCATAGGCTGGAGGAGAGGAGTGGTGTTAGGAGGCAAGAACTTCACTTTTATAAAACTGAAGTCCTCAGACAAATAGTCTTCCAAGTTGTGAGGATGAGCAGGAGCATTGTCCAGTAGCTGGAGGCACTTGAGTCCCAATTTCTGTTCCAGGAGGTATTTCTTCACACTGGGGCCAAACACTCCAGTGAGCCATTCCAGGAAAATTGCCTTCGTGACCCATGCCTTGGAGTTAGCCTTCCAAAACACACACAAATTATTCTTGTTCACACTGTGTTTCTTGAACACACGGGGATTTTCAGAGTGATACACCAGTAAAGGCTTCACTTTGAAATCCCCACTAGCATTACCACACAACATGAGAGTTAGCCTGTCTTTCATTGGCTTGTGTCCTGGCAGTGCCTTTTCCTCCTGAGTAATGTAGGTCCTGTTTGGCATTTTCTTCCAAAACAGGCCTGTTTCATCACAATTAAACACTTATTGGGGTTCAAATTTTTCAGTGTCCACGAACCCCTTAAATTCACTCACAAACTTTTCAGCATCACGTTTGTCTGAACTGGCTGCCTCACCATGCCTCACAACACTGTGTATGCCACTACGTTTCCTAAATCTGTCAAACCAGCCTTTGCTGGCTTTAAAATCACTCGCATCAGCTCTGGTTCCAGGCATTGTCTTTAGATCTGCGTGCAACTGCCTTGCTTTTTCACAAATTATCGCCATGGAAACACTATCACCCGCTATCTGTTTTTCATTTATCCACACAGCCAACAACTTCTCAACCTCATCCACTGTTTTCGATCTATTTTTGGCAAACATGTCAACACCTTTTGCAACATTAGCTTCCTTGATTTCTTTTCTCTTTGCCAGGATAGAGGTGATAGTAGATTGGTTTTTGTTGTACATCCTGGCAAGCTCACTCACACATACGCCACTCATATTTTTCTACTATCTCCTTCAGTTCGATAGTGTTCCTCACTTTTTTTACCACAGGGGTGCCACTAGGAAGCTTCTTAGAACCCATGGTGAATTATCTCACAGTGACAATCACTAAACCAGCAATAAACACAATAAATTTATTGTGAAATGTTTGAATGAGCGCGCTGTGTAATGTTCTCTCAATGGTAAACAACGCTAGACTGGCTCACGACGCCTGCGCGGCAAGGCGCGCAAGCACGGGCAGGCAGACAAATCTGGTACCTGAACCGATAGTTGGGGAAATGACCGGTTGGTGGGGGAAAATTGGACCGAAAAAAGCCATCGAAACTCGAATTGACCGATACTCAGACCGACCGAAAGTCGGGGGTCCACTGTAATAATAATAATAATAATAATATTTTTATTTCATTGCAAGTTTACATCGAGATTTTGTAATTACAATTATGAACTGCAGTGCAAAGAGAGCCACTATCATGCCATGGCATTATTGACTACTTAATACTAGAGAAATTGATTAAGTTTGTTATAGTTAAATATTAGTTTATATTTATAGCAGATAATAAGTTTACTCAAATACAATCTGAAGATATTACATTATGACAAGGTGAAAGTATTTTGTAGGTTGGTTATATCAATAGTAAATATTGAAATTATATTATGGGAAAATAACACTGAGCATTGTTGAAAGTAGTTTACAGTATGAGAATGCTTCAAGTTGGTGTGGGGGGCAGGTATTTATACTATAATGTAGTATTTATTAATGTATGTACAGTGGACCCTTAG
This sequence comes from Cherax destructor, assembly GCA_009830355.1. Lineage (NCBI taxonomy): Eukaryota > Metazoa > Arthropoda > Malacostraca > Decapoda > Parastacidae > Cherax > Cherax destructor. The sequence goes on along the minus strand of WNWK01050113.1, from coordinate 9,761 downwards.
TTTTTGTGATTAATCCATTCCAGAGAGTCTGCCAAAAACAAAAACCATTTTCCCTATAAGAAATAATGTAAATCCAATTAATCCGTTCCAGACACCCAAAAGTATTAAAAAAAAAAAAAAATTGAGATTAAATATAGATTTACATACAGAAAACAATGACAAATCAATATAGTAAAGCAATAATATCACACTTACCTTTATTGAAGACTGGAGGAGGGGAGAGGGAGAAGTTACTATTGTTTGGAAGGGGAATCGCCTTCCATAAAGACCAGGTACCGAGTCTTTATCCGGGGTTACTTCCCTTCTTTGTTTTTTAATGGCACTAGGACCAGCTTGAGAGTCGCTGGACCCCTGTCACACAAAATATTGTTCCAGAGAGCTCTGTTTCTGGCGTCTCTTTATGATTTACCTAAAATGGGACATGGCATTGTCATTGTACATGGTGTCGGCTTGCAAGAGCTTTGTCAAGGTGATGTTTCTCCACAAACGTTTGCACCTCACTCCACTTTGCACAAATGTACTTAATCTTTGTAGAAGGCACCTTCTTCCATCTCTCTTCCTCCTCCTCTGAAGCAATTTCCTGAGCTGTGGTCTGTTACTGTTGCAGATGAAGGTCTTGCAGCTCTTCAGTGGTTAGCTCTTCACTGTGGTCCTCCACCAACTCTTCCACATTCTCGCCACACACATCCAACGCCATGGAATTCCCCAATGCCACAATACATTCCACAACAGGCATAGGGTCGTCAGGGTCAGCCCCAAACCCTTCAAAATCTTTGTTGGACACATTCTGGCCACAATTTTTTCCAAGCAGAGTTCATCATCCTGGAAGTCACTCCCTGCCAAGCCTTATCTATAATGGTTATGCAATTGAGGATATTGAAGTGATCCTTCCAGAATTCTCTTAGGGTCAATTCAGTGTCCGAGGTCACGTCAAAGCATCATTGAAACACTGCTTTGGTGTAGAGTTTTTTGAAGTTTGAAATGATCTGCTGATCCATGGGCTGGATGAGAGGGGTGGTATTAGGGGGCAAGAACTTCACTGTGACGAAACTAAACTCCTCACACAATTGGTCATCCAAGTCTGGAGGATGAGCAGGAGCATTGTCCATTACCAGGAGGCACTTGAGTGGCAATTTATTTTCCAGGAGGTATTTCTTCACACTCAGGCCAAACACTTTATTGAACCAATCAAGGAAAATTTCCCTCGTGACCCATACCTTAGTGTTAGCCTTCCACATCACATAATTTACTCTTGGCGACACTGTTTTTCTTGAACACACTGGGATTTTCAGAGTGATACACCAGTAAAGGCTTCACTTTTAAATCCCCACTAGCATTACCACAGAACAAGAGAGTTAGCCTGTCTTTCATAGGCTTGTGTCCTGGCAGTGCCTTTTCCTCCTGTGTGATTTAGGTCCTCTTTGGTATTTTCTTCCAAAAGAGACCTGTTTCGTCACAATTGAACACTTGTTGGGGAAGGAATCCTTCAGCCTCTATGTACTTTTTGAATTCATGCATGAATTTTTCAGCTGCATATTTATCTGAACTTGCTCCCTCACCATGCTGTACAACACTGTGTATGCCACTTCGCTTCTTGAAATTTTCGAACCAGCCTTTGCTGGCCTTTAATTAACATCAGCACTCGCTCCAGGCATTTTCTTTACAAGATCGGCATGCAACCTTGCCTTTTTGCAAATTATCAACTGCATAATACTATCTCCTGCTAATTGTTTTTGTTTGATCCATAACAACAACAATTTCTCTATATTTTCGACTGTTTGTGACCTCTGTTTCGTTATCACATTTACCCCTTTTGCAACATCATCAGCTTACTTGATTTTCTTTTTCTTCCCCACGATGGAAGTGATGGTTGAATGGGGCTTCCCATACATTCTGGCAAGATTGGCCACACACACGCCACTTTCATATTTCTTTGATTTCTTTCTTTTTTTCTATTGTGTTTTTCACCTTTATCAAAGGCCTGGCACTAGTAGCTTTCTTTGTGGCCATGGTGTCTTATTTAGCAGTTGCAAGCACAAAAATCACTGGAGTATTGCAAAATGTTTTTTATGAATGAAATTGAAAGAAACCCAAAGTATTTCTTTTCTTATGCCAAATCAAAGTTGAGAACAACAACCAGTATTGGGCTCCTACTTAAACGGAAAGGGGTTGCTTGGTACACATGGCTGTACTGGTGGCATGCATGGCTGGGAAGGTGACATTCCCCAGCAAGCATGGCACCTGGACCATGTGCCCTCGATATCTCTGGTGATGCCGGGCCAAAAAACGGCGCCTAATGCCCTACTGTGCATGCGACTGGTGCCTTGGTGAGCAGCATGGAGTGTCCGTAATACCTCATTCCGAAGTGCCCGTGGTATCACGATCCTGTGGTCCATCATGACGACTTCGTCCACGAGAGATAATCTGTCGCGGTACTGCCAGTATGGTTGCAGTTCCTCGGGTAAGGCATCGCGGGATGGTGGGAACCCAAACTCGACTAGTGGCATGAGCAATTGGAGGGCCTGGTCTGCGGAGGTGCCCCTCTTGACTCTCTCCCATGTGACAGCGTCGAGCGAATCCGCAGCTGATCTTGTCGCTGCTATGAGTAGAGTCTCCAGGTCATCATGGGTACCTGCTGGGAGCCGGACCGGGGACAAAGCGCACAACTCGCTGGCTGTGTCCATCGGGGCTGTGGCTGATGGATATCGAGATGTAGCATCTGCCGCTGGAATGGTCTGGCCAGGCACGTGCACAATCTTGTACTGCCACATGAGGGTGCGCTGTTTGAGTCTGAAGAGCCTCGGATTGGTGATGTCATCTAGTGCCTGATCCCCAAGAATTTTCACGAGGGGCTTGTGGTCTGTCGTTACGATGAGATCTCGGCACCCCATGGTGAAGAAGCGACTATCCTCCAGTGCCCATGCGACAGCTAAGGCTTCTCCCTCAATCGGTGCATACCGCTTCTGGCATCCCTTAAGAGCGAGATCCGGCCAGTGTTATCTTCCAACCGTCTGCACAACACCCGGAATAGCACCATCACAGCTGCAATGTTTCTGCCGTAGCCAATATCCCACCCCTGTTCGAGACCAGTCGGGGTTGAGGCACGTCCGCCTGCTGGAGTCGAATATCTCGACCCGTCTCGATCTCCTTGATGATTGCCTCTTTCGACCAATGGAACGCCTCTTCCAGTGCCGGTCCCATTTGAAACTGACCTTAGGGCTAAGGAGCGATTTGAATGGTGCCATCATGTCCGTGGTCCTGCCGTAGTGTGATACCTGGTTAACCAGCCCAAACCAGGCCCGCACATCCGTAATGTTGGAGGGTCTGGGAAATGTCGCGATGGCATTTAGGTATTTAGGTAAAGGTTTCACCTCGGATTTGGTTATCTGAAACCCAGCAAATTCAACTTCCATCGAGGCAAACTGAAACTTAGCTGGGTTGAGGATTATACCGTTGCGTCCGACGAGTTCCAGGTAGTCAATCACTCGCCACCAATGTTCCTTCAAATCTGTGTCCCAAATGATGGCGTCATCCACGCACTTGGTCTTTCTGGGTACATCAGCGATGATGGCATCGTACCGCTGTGTGTAGGCATCCTGCGATGCGAGGAAGCCCATTGGCGCACGACAGTAACGGAACCTACCCTGCTCGGTCAGGAACGTTGTCTTGTGGCGATCCTCGGGCCGGATCTCATGAGTGAAAGCCATTCCATGCATCTGTGACAGTCTTGACTGTGTTAGGTGGAATGGCCTTCGCCTGTTTAATAGGTGGGACGGTGTGATGGGTTTCCGTACACTGTGGCGATTTAGCGGTTGCAGATCCACTGTACGACGAGGCGTGCCATCCGACTTGGGTGTCAAGACCATACTGTGAAGCCATGTCACGGGTGTGTTCGGGGCACCCGCTCTATAACGCCTAGTGCCACATCCCTGTCAAGTTGGTCTGACACCTCCTGTTGCCAGTGAACTGGGACATTTGGAGGTCTCCTGGTCACCACTGGTTGCACCTCTGGGTCAACCCGAATCACCATGGGGGGGCCTGTCATCGCGGGAGCGGCTGGTGAGGGCATACGTTGAAGGTCGATGATGCGTACCTCTCCAAGAGCCATATCTTCATTTCTGCGGTGGACTCAATAGATGGTACTATGGGCAAACTCGCGGGCGGGAGGCGGTGCTGTACGCTGTGGGCATCCACATCCTGCCACCGTTGGGCGGGTGCCTGCATGTACAGCATTCCCAAACACTACAGTGTCCGTAGCGCCAATTCTCGGAAAGTCCGGCCCGATAACCCTCAGCTGTTCCAACGCAGTACGGCTCAGGTAAAACCGGCTAGTGGAGTCGGTAACATAGACCATGGTGGAGGTCTGGCGTTGCGCCCCATTGTTGTTGCGACCTGACAGCGTGAGGAATACAGCACCCAGAACATTTATCTCTGCATTGTTTGCGGCAAGAATGCGTGTAGAGACACGAGTGAGGTGATGTTTGCGTAAACCCAACTTATGGAGTAGCTGCAGTCCCATCAGACAGGTTTGTGCGCCTGAGTCGGCGATGGCAGAAATGCTGACAGACCGCCGTGGAGGACATGGTGTCCTCATCCCAGCATAGGCCTCGCCGTCCACAGCTACCGTCAAAGACAAGGTTGGATGTGGCGGTGCCTCACCCGCGCCAGACCCTGTCTCGGTAGTGGCGACATAGTGAAACAGTGCCTCCACTGACCCACTGGATGCAGGTGGGGATGATTTACGGTTGCGTGGGTTGTTCTTTTTCCAGCACTCGAGACACAACGTGAACTCCTTGAGTCTGCCCCTCACCGTACCGAATTGGGGAGTGAGAGCGCCACAACGGCAGCGTATCTTGCGCCTCATCTGGGCCTGCTCGCCATGATCCCGTGCTGGGGCTGATGTCACCTGGCTGCAGCGTCCCTGAATCATTTTCTTGTAGCCACTGGCCGCCACCCGTAGGTTCTCAGTCCCCATGGCACGGGCGGCAGTCTCTTTACTATCGACGAGGCCGACAGTGTCATTCAGAGTTCGTGTGTCAATGTCTGTTGTCCCGAGGACCTCCTTCTTGATGTCGTCATCTGCCAGACCAGTTAAGAGAACCAATTTAACAATGTCATCCGTGTAGTCCATGGCGACGGTGCCAGGGCAGGTGGCCACACTACAGGTCCCAGTTTTGGTCCAATGACAGACATTGGCCAACCCACGTAGTCTCGCCACATACTGCCTGACGTGTTCCCCTGGGTCCTGCTTCGTCTGAAGCAGTGTTGCCCGTCTCACACTCAGCGCCACGCTCAGCACCGTGAGTCGTTTCATGGCGTTTAAGACCTCTGTCTCAGAGTTGCTAGCAATTGTCGGGGTTTCCCGGAACAATGCGGCTTCTAAATCTGGCTCACAGCAGGCCAGGAGCTGAGCAGTGACCTGACCTGGCGTTAGGTCAGTCCCGTTCTTAAACATGTCCCACCTGCGGGTAAATGCAGCCCAATCATCTTCACCGATGCCTTGCTGTAGAGTTGGGCGGTTGATTTTCGGAGGTTTCTGTCGGGTGTCCCTAGTGTCATGCACATTCCTCTGATGTAACTGCATCAGTGCAATGCATGTCGGCATGTCATCTGCCGTCTTCACCTCTGTGCACCCTGCAGCCTCGCAACTCAACGACACAGCCATTCCCACCGGGTATGCCTAGGCTAGGTTATCACACCAGCTCCTTAACTTGTGTAATATCTAGGAGCATGGTCAAAGAGACATTCGGGGATGTGCTGATAATCCTTTATTAAGATACAACATAGCGAATGCTCCTAGCTGCAAAGAAACAAAGTACACAAATTAGGATGCACACCTGACTAGATAAGCGCACATTGTACCTCCTAGTCCTAATATATCATTATTGTACACTGTACGGACGTAACTCTATAGTGGGTGTGCAGTGCCTTATGCTACATAACACGTAATTACTGACTTACATATTAGGAAGGTAATACGTGTTCGACGGCCCCGCACTCTGTTTGTTTACGACTCGAGTTTCACTGCCTCACCTACAGGCGGCGCAAGGGTGCCGCCGGCCCGCCAACTTTGACTCACTCTATGCCACGTCACCTACATCCCACACACAGATGACAGCAAGGAAATGAGTGAGCTACTAAATTCTCAGTATGACTCAGTTTTTAGCGAGCTGCTAACCAGACTGAGAGTTGAAGACCTAAATGAATTTTTTATGAGAGTGCCACAGAACTTGGTAGACGCAAGCCTATTTGACATTATCCTGATGCCAAATGACTTCGAAAAGGCGATAAATGACATGCCCATGCACTCCACCCCAGACCCAGACTCATGGAACTCCGTGTTCATCAAGAACTGCAAGAAGCCCCTATCACGTGCTTTTAACATCCTATGGAGAGGGAGCATGGACACTGAGGTCGTCCCACAGTTACTAAAAACAACAGACATAGCCCCACTCCACATAGGGGGCAGTAAAGCAATAGCAAAGAACTACAGACCAATAGTGCTAACATCCCATATCATAAAAATCTTTGAAAGGGTTCTAAGAAGCAAGATCGCCACTCATCTAGATACCCATTAATTACACAACCCAGGGCAGCATGGGTTTAGAGCAGGTCGCTCCTGTCTGTCTCAACTACTAGACCACTACAACAATGTCCTGGATGCTCTAGAAGACAAACAGAATGCAGATGTTATATACACAGACTTTGCAAAAGCCTTTGTCAAGTGTGACCATGGTGTAATAGCACACAAAATGCGTGATAAAGGATTAACAGGAAAAGTTGGTAGATGGATCTATAATTTCCTAACAAATAGAATACAAAGAGTAGTAGTCAACAGAGTAAAGTCTGAGGCGGCTACGGTGAAAAGCTCTGTTCCACAAGGCACAGTACTCGCTCCCATCTTGTTCCTCATCCTCATATCGGACATAGACAGGGATATAAGCCACAGTGCCGTGTCTTCCTTTGCAGATGACACCCGAATCTGCATGAGTGTCCACCATTGAAGACACTGGAAGACTTCAAGCAGACATCAACCAAATCTTTAAATGGGCTGCAGAAAACAATATGAAGTTCAATGATGAGAAATTTCAATTATTCCGATATGGAAAATATGAGGAAATTAAAATTTCATTGGAGTATAAAACAAATTCCAATAACACAATAGAGCGAAAAACTAATGTCAAAGACCTGGAAGTGATCATGTCATAAGATCTCACCTTCAAGGACCATAACACTGTAGCAATCGCATCTGCTAGAAAAATGACAGGATGGATAATGAGAATCTTCAAAACCAGGGATGCCAAGCCCATGTTGACACTTTTCAGGTCGCTTGTTCCATCTAGGCTGGAATATTGCTGCACACTAACTGCACCTTTCAAGGCAGGTGAAATTGCTTACTTAGAAAATGTGCAGAGAACCTTCACGGCACGCATAACTGCGATAAACCACCTCAATTACTGGGACGCTTGAAGTTCCTAAACCTGTAATCTCTAGAATGCAAGCGGGTGAGATACATTATTATATACACTTGGGAAATTCTGGAGGGATTAGTACCAAACTTGCACACGAGAGTTACTCCCTACGAAAGCAAAAGACTCGGTAGATGATGCAACATCCCCCCCAATGAAAAGCAGAGATGCCACTAGCACGTTGAGAGACAACACAATAAGTGTCAGGGGCCCAAGACTGTTCAACTGCCTCCCAGCATACATAAGGGGGATTACCAATAGACCCCTGGCTGTCTTCAAGCAGGCACTGGACAGGCACCTAAAGTCGGTACCTAACCAGCCAGGCTGTGGTTCGTACGCTGGACTGCGTGCGGCCAGCAGTAACAGCCTGGTTGATCAGGCTTGATCCACCCTGAGGCCTGGTCACAGACTGGGCCGCGGGGGCATTGACCCCGGTAACTCTCTCCAGGTAAACTCCAGGTGTGATGCTCACTCGCCAATAAACAATGCCAAACTGGCGCTGAGCGAGTCTGTGGCAGGTTTTGTGTGCATGGGGCCACTGAGACACATACTGTACCACCTCCGAAATCCAAGGCAAATCAAGAAAACCAAGCCTACATTTTGACGAAAAAGTTGCAGATAACCAAAATTCCTGATAACGAAGGCTCACGAAAACCAAGGGTCCACTGTAAATCTAATTAGTCCATTCCAGACACCCAAAAGTATTAACAAAAAATACATTTTATAAAGAATAACTATAGTTTTACATACATAAAATAATGAGAAATAAATATAAAGGACTAATGAAATGGATAAAAGAACATTTAACATAACTTTTACCTTTATTGAAGACTCTTGTTGGCGTATGGAAGATGGCGAGGCGAGGAGAGGTTATTGTTTGGAAGGGGAAAACCTTCCATAAGGACTTCAGGTATCAAGTCCTTATCCAGTGTTATTTCCCTTCTTTGTCTTTTACTGGCACTAGGACCAGCTTGAGAGTCACTGGACCCCTGTTGCACAAAAAATCTGTTCAGAGAGGTCTGTTTCTGGCATCTTTAAGATTTGCCTAAAATGGGACAAGGCATTGTCATTGAACATGTTGCAGACACGGCTTGCAACAGCTTTGTTAGGGTGATATTTCTCCACAAAACTTTGCAACTCACTCCACTTTGCACACATGTCCTTAATCACTGAAGAAAGCACAATCTCCCCACTCTCTTCCTTCTCCTCTGAAGCAATTCTGTCGTGTTTCTCGCCTTCTTTATCAAAGGGCAGACACGTTTGGTACGACAGACGAAAATCGAGGTAATGAACAAAAACTGGGACAAAATTTTGACGAAAAGTCATTGAAAACCGAATTCAACGAAAACAAGGGTAAACGAAAACCGAGGTTCCGCTGTACATTATAAACAACAGTGGACCTAAGACCAATCCCTGTGAAATGCCACTTGTTACAGATCCCCACTCAGATTTTACCCCATTTATGCACACTCTGCATCCTAAGATACCAGATATACTAAGCAAATTTCCTAAATTTGCTTGTAACAGATAAGTGAGCTGTAGATATAAATCCAAATGTACACCTGTTAACCCTTTTGGGGCCTAGTTCCTAGGCCTTTTGTGTATCCATATGCTCTTGCACTACCATCCACAGGATAGATATGGGGTGCACAATAAACAAGCCACTTCAGTGGCAAAATCTAAAACAAATCTAAATCTGCTTCCTGTTGGTGAGCCATGACTCGATCCATGACAGCAGTTTTTTCCCATTGCCATGAGCTGCCACTTTCTTTAACAGTCTCTGGTGCGGTACTTTATCAAGAGCCTCACTAAAATCCAAATAAACAATATTAAATTCTTTATCATGATCAACAGCCTCGAAAGCTTTACTGAAGAAAGTATATTAGTTAGGCAGGAACGGCCCCTCGTGAATCCATGCTGAGTATAGAAATTTTGTCTTTGGACTGCCTCCTTGTAAGCTGCCCACCGGTAAGCACTGTTGACACCGACACTCTGAGAGGCTTTTCTCAGACTTACAAGTGGCTTATGGACAGAATTTCTAGCTGACTGCAGTCGAAAGAATTCCCCACCTACGTCACTACTGAAAAGGGTTTAATTTATTGATGGAGTAGAAATGTCTCTAGTCTTCCAATCTCCTAAGCTATAACCCCCTCCAAACACCATGTGCAGGGAAGGACCCTTAATCTGCAAGAATTCAAGTGGTATTAGTGTCTTGCCTAAACTCAGAAATCCCAAACTCAAAGGGGGTTATCCTCTAAGGCAGTATGGGACACTAGCTTCCAGACTTAAACT
>WNWK01050112.1:0-12968 GCA_009830355.1 Cherax destructor | reverse complement strand
CCTCCCCCTGGGGTTTCGACTACCACCTCAGGGTGATGGTCGTCACTACCACCCCGGGGGTGGATGTTCGTCACTACCCCCTCAGGGTGAGGGTCATCACTACCACTCCAGGGGTGGATTTTCCACTACCACCCCAGGAGTGGATGGCCCACTACCACCTCAGGGTGATGGTCGTCACCCCCCTCGGGGGTGATGGTGGGACTGCCACTCCGGGGGTGGATGTTCGTCACTACCACCCCAGGGGTATGTTCGTCACTACCACCCCAGGGGGGGATGGTTGTCACTACCAGCCCGGGGGTGTATGGTTGCCTACCACCTCAGGGGTGGTCGTCACTACCACCCCGGGGTGATGGTGTCCTACCACCCCAGGGGGGAGTTCGTCACTACCACCCAGGGTGATGGTCCCACCACACCAGGGTGAGGGTCGTCACTACCACCTCGGGGTGATGGCGTCACTACCCCCCCAGGGGTGGATGGTCGTCACTACCACCCCAGGGTGATGGTCCACTCCCCAGGGGGGGGATGGTCGTCACTACCAGCCCGGGGGTGGATGTTCGTCATCCACCTCGGGGTGATGGTCGTCACTACCACACGAGGGGTGATGGTCGCCCTACCCCCCCCAGGGGGGGATGGCCCACTACCACCTCAGGGGATGGTCGTCACTACCCCCGGGGTGATGGTCGTCACTACCACCCCAGAGGTGGATGTTCTCAATACCACCCCAGGGGTGCATGTTCGTCACTACCACCCCGGGGGTGATGGTCGACACTACTCCCCAGGGGGGGGTTCGTCACTCCCCCGCCGTCAGGGGGCCTCACAGGGTAGACTAGGACAATGGAAGCAGGAGTGAGGATAGTGGTAATTTGTTAAATTTTACATACGTTAGTGAGAGATTGCTGGGGGTTTAGTGGTGGTGGTAGTTGGTGGTAGTGCTGGTGGTGGTAGTGGGGGTTTAGTGGTGGTGGTAGTTGGTGGTAGTGCTGGTACTGGTAGTGGGGGTGGTAGTGCGGGTTTTAGTGCTGGTACTGGAGGGTGGTGGTAGTGGTGGTGGTAGTGCTGGTAGTAGTGCTGGTACGGGTGGTGATAGTGCTGGTGGTAGGGGTGCTGGTAGTGGTGGGGGTAGTGGTGGTGGTAGTGTGGTGGTAGTGCTGGTACGGGAGTGGTGGTGGTAGTGCTGGTGGTAGTGCTGGTGTGTGCTGGTACGGGGTGGTGATAGTGCTGGTGGTGTGGTGTGGTAGTGGTGGTGGTAGTGCTGGTACTAGTAGTGGGGGTTTAGTGCTGGTACTGGTGGGGCGATGCTGGTAGAAGTAGTGTTGGTAGTGGTAGTAAACATAGAAGGTTTTTGGGAAGTTTCCGGGGGTCAGGGACCCCAAGGCTCGTTCTCAGACTAGGTTTCCCAGGGGCTCAAAGCCGGTCAACCAGGTGTTACTTTTGGGCCCGCCCGCAACCCAAAGTACTAACCACAGCCTGGTGATCAGGAACGGTTTAAGAAACTTGTCGAGTTCCCTTTAATACAGTCACGAGTCTTGTTGGTAATTCTCCTTATGCATAAATGGAGGGAATTGAAGAGTCGGGGACCCAAACACTATAGTATTGTATCGTCCTTCCCTGCTTTTTATATCTATCTATCTATCTATCTATCTATCTATATATATATATATATATATATATATATATATATATATATATATATATATATATATATATATATATATATATATATATATATATATATATAATTGAGATAAAAATGAGAGAGAAAACAAAAACCCGCAGTCCCTGGTGTCATACAATGGACCGTGTTGCCAGGATTTAAATTTCCTGCATGGGGGTCATTAACAAAGGGAGTTTGGGGGTCGCATATGATAGTCCCAGGATATCACCCACAAAAAACCGAAAAAACCGAAAACAAGATTAAAAGGGAAATTTAAAAGTCAAAAAAGTACTCCCACGATGTAGTACTCTGAAAAATAGACCACAATATTTGTATACTTTAAAATAACAGCCTTCAACATTGTACTTTAAAATAATAACCTTCAATATTAGTACCTAGAATAATAGCCTACAATATTAGTACTTAGAATAAAAGTCTACAATATTAGTATTTGAATAATAGTCCACAATATTAGATTGAATAATAATCCACAATATTAGTACTTTAGAATAATAGTCTACAATATTAGTATTGAATAAAGTCCACAATATTAGTACTTTAGAATAATAGTCTACAATATTAGTACGCTAGAATAATATCAAATATTATCCCCAGAATAATAGCCCCAGAAAGTACTTAAAATAATAGCTAAATATTAGTACTCTAGAATAATAGTCTACAGTATTAGTACTTAGAATAATAGTCTACAATATTATTACTCTAGAATAATAGTCTATAGTAGTAGCAATCTAGAATAGTTCTAGTAGTAATCTAGAATAGTACTTCAAATAAATGCTCTAGAATTCCAAAAAGTTGTACTCAGAGTAGTACTTCCAATAGTAATTAAAATAGTACTTCACAATGTAAAAGAATAGTATTTAATAGAATCCTAGAATAGTATTCAAATAGTAGTACTCTAGAATAGACTTCTCAATAGTATACTTAAATAGCTTCACAATAAAAATTTCCTGGAATTTTGAATAGTAGTACTCTAGAATAGTACTTACAACAGAGTACTCTAGAATAGAAATTTTCCAGAATTGCTTCCTGAACAATAGATATCTCCTCAATAGACGTACCAAGAATAGATGTACCCAGAATAGACTTGCCAAAAGAGACCCCACTCAGTAGATGTACATAAATAGACTTGCCTAGAAGAAACGTACTAGAAGAATGTGCCCAGAGTAGAATAGACGTCCCCAGAATATACATACTTGAATAGACGTACCTAAATAGACATACCCAGAATAGACGTCCCCGGAAGGAACCTGAAAAAACTCCTGATAGAGGGCCCAGAATAGACGTCCCCAGAATAGATGTTCCTAGAATAGGCGTCCCCAGAATAGACGTACCCAGAATAGATGTGCCTAGAATAAACTACCCAGAATAGATGTGCCTAGAATACACGTCCCCAGAATAGACATACCCAAAAAAGACGTGGGAAGTGTGTATATTATTAAACTAATTTTGAAGGTCATTCCATTTTCGGGGAAAGTTTAAAATTAGATAGCAGAGTCAGTGTAGCAGAGTCAGTGTGCAGAGTCAGTGTAGCAGAGTCAGTGTAGAGAGTCGTGTAGCAGAGTCAGTGTAGCAGAGTCAGTGTAGCAGAGTCAGTGTGCAGAGTAAAGTAGCAATATGTGCAGAGTCAGTGTAGCGGGTCAGTGTAGCAGAGTCAGTGTAGCAGCAGTGTGAAGTCAGTGTAGCAAGCGTGTAGAGAGTCAGTGTAGAGACAGGGCAGAGTCAGTGTAGCAGAGTCAGTGTAGCAGAGTCATGTAGGGGTCAGTGTGCAAGTCATTTAGCAGCAGTGTGCGGGTCAGTGGCAAGTCAGTGTGCAGAGTCAGTGTAGCAGAGTCAGTGTAGCAGAGTCAGTGTAGGGGCAGTGTAGCAGAGTCAGTGTAGCAGAGTAAATGTGCAGAGTCAGTGTAGCAGAGTCAGTGTAGGAGTCAGTGTAGCAGAGTCAGTGTAGCAGTCAGTGTAGCAGAGTCAGTGTGCAAGTCAATGGCAGAGTCAATGTAGCAAGTCATGTAGCAGAGTCAGTGTGGGGTCAGTGTAGCAGAGTCATTTAGTGTCTTAGTATATAGATACATTGTTTAGTATATTTTTATACAGCTGGTCCCTTTGGTGTGACGTCACGGTACCCGCTGACGTCAGAGGCCAGAGGCACACCCTATCATAGGCAGACTCCCCTCACTACGTTAGACCTAGGGGGAGACAGAGGGTGGGGACTCCCCTTTAATTACTGTAAATATCCCGTAACCACCAAAAAGGGAGTTCTTGCCTCCTATTTTCTCTCCCAAAGACCCACACGAAAAGGGGGAGCAGCGGGGCCGAATTTTTTATCGATTACGATGTTATAGAGAGATAGACTTCAAGCAAAAACAGCCTCCAGAGGACCACTTTAAAGCTCCACATCAAAAAGCTAAATATCTACAGTATCTCCTGGTCAGCTAACCCTTATTGTTAATTTTGCTGAAACCACGGGGGGTTGCCCCGGTTTTGAAATTTGTACAGTAAGCCAGTGGGGGGTGAGTCCCATTCAAGCCAGTAAAGCCCCCACCAGCTACCATAGGTTTAAGCCAGTTTTACCTTGCTGTGCTAGTTTGTCACAAGATTCCAAGCCAGTCAATCTGTGTGAAAATATTCATAAGCCACAAGCCACTCTGCTGTCTAAAATGACGTGAGTCCAAGCATTTATACCACCTTGTACTCCAGTGTATTGCTGTTCTGTGTACATTAACCCCCCGTGGTTTTCCCGGGGTTTTTCAAGCCACCCTGGGTTAAGTTCATGTAAACGGCGTAACCACAGGCGCACGGGGGAAGCAGGGGGCTAACCCTACCAGCCACCCCCCCCCAACACCCACCCCAAAGGCAGACGGACCCCTTTGACCCGTGCATCCACCCACACAAAGCATTAAGTGGGATTTTTTCCCCCTTAACTGGGCCCTGCAAGCTTTTATTGGCTACGAACCAGGTCGAGCGTCCTGAGTTTTTTCTCCTGAACTGTTGTCCAAACTGTACTAAAACCTCGGTTCGTAGTTCAACGTTTATGCAAATTACTCCTAGATATCTGCGGAGTGGACCCATCCTCCCCCCCTCCACCACCCTCCCCACCACGCTCCAGTCAAGTTTTACACCCTAGAGACATTTATTGTGTTGTTGTTTTTTTTTTCAGATAATCTATAGAAATTTCGGGGAGACAATTTCTGCGATTATATAAATTTTGAGTTACCCTAGGAAGTGTTAGGGTTAAAGTAATTATTTGATTAAATTTTATTTCACTATTTTGTCTCTTGTTAGTTTTTGGGTTTAAAATTTTTTGGAATTTCGTTGTTTACTAAGTATGCAAAGTACAGTTTTGTTGAAGATCTTGTGTTCAATTTCCACCAAGTAGAAATTTTTTTTTAAAAGTTTTTAATTTTTTTCCCCCAGCATTACCCATGTGTTGTTGAATTTTCTGTTTTTTTAAATTTATTGTGTCCCACCAAGTGTACTATCCCAATTATTTTTATTATCTTCCCCTTGTTTGTTGATGTTTTTAATTGTGTAATTAATTAATTTTGCTTGCCCCAGTAACTATATATTGTTTTCTCCTCCAAGAAATTTTTTAAAATTTTAACAGTAATTTTCCCCCTTTAATTCTTATGTGTTGCAGTCAGTTTTTTTTTTCCTTGCACCTGCTATTGTTTTGTGTACTTGTTTTTTTGTATGTGCTAATGTGCCTTCATTTTGCAGATTAGACAAATAATTTACTGAGGATATTATTTTGCTACAATAATTACTTGTATATAGTAAACAAGAGCATGATTTTGTAGAGACAGTAAGTTAACTGTTTTGGCCTTTGATGAGTATCTTCGCTAATGTAAGTGTTAATACCAACTTATTGTCTTTAAATTTTTTTCATTTGTTTTCATGTTGTTGAACAAATTCACTTTTAGTTTGTCTAAAGTCTTTTTTTTATAAATTGTTCAGTAACTGTTTCTTTGGTTACCTTTTTTGCTTAAATTTAAAAGGTAAGGGGTTTAAAACATTTTATTTCTAATTTTTTTGTGTTGTGTGAAAAAAATTTACCCCAGTGTGAATTTTTTCAATCAGTCATTCCTGAAATTGATTTTGATAAAGAAAATTATATTACCTTGTTTTATCAATTTTGTTGTGTTTAATTGCTCAGAAATTTGTCTTTTCCCTAAGAGAAAAGTAATTATTCCAGTGAACTTCTAGTGATACAAGAAAAGTTACTTTAATTTTTGCGGGAACAATTCTCCCGAATTTTTTTATCAGTTGTTGCGTGCCATAAGCATTATTGAATTCTTTTAATTAATTGTGTATTTAATTTTTTTGTTGTGTTGCAATTTTGTTGATATTTAAAGAAAAGAAAACTCATTTTGCTGTTCAAGTTAAAGCGATTGTTTTATTTTAGTGTTTAAATTTTTTCTGCCAAGTCAATTTCAGTGAGTTATCTTTTCTTTAGTGTTATTTTATTATCCGTGTTACTCATAGAATAGTTAATAATTACTATCAGTTAAGCTATATTGTGCCATATATTGTGAAAATTTTTTGCTTTCAATTGATTCTCGTTTATTTGCTAAGTCATGTCTCAGGAAAATGTAATTTGTAATGGGGTGAGTGTTGCCATAAGACGTGGGACTGCATAGTCAGAATCAATTGAATAAAACGAAAAAAGACTCCTCATGCTTCTAACTATTCTAGAGCCCCTATTGATTCACTCCCCCTTTTTTTGGTGACCCAGACAGTCTTGACGACTGGTTCCGACCTTTCAAGGGAAAAATTGGGAAAGCCCCCATCGGGGGGCGCCTTTTATTTGGAAAAAGAATCCTTGGCTGGGCGCCTGCCGCTAATAATGTGTTGCCCCTTTTGCGATGAAAGAATTTAAAGGTCTAACTAAATGGGAAGATTATGAATCAAGATTCGTAAGTTCCTCAATCCTAAGGGGCCGTGATCCGTTTATTGTACTAAAGGAACTAGTAACGCGGTCCCTGGCACGATGAACGCTGTGTCAATTTGCTTTCAGGTTAGATGCCCTTTATCATCGTTTGCGACTGGATTCCAAAAACCTTTTTTTCCCCGCCTGGCCATGTAATGGATGGTTGGTCAATGGGTAAATTTGCAGCTTATGGTGCCATTAAGCTTGATGCCACCTACAGCAGTATATGCTTATAAGGCAAGTCCTTTAACTGTCATTTAAACCAAGCTCTGGGAATGTCCTGTTTTTGGCCCCCCAAATCGTTCCCTCATCGAATCAGTACAATCCAATTACCTGAGTTACAGCACTCAAACCCCCCTGTCGTTTGTGAAAAAGGAAGGCCCTGTAACTATCTTTCCCCGTTCTTCCCAAAAGTGTGAAAAGTCAGTACGCCCATAGTAACCGTAGAATAGTGACCACAGCAGACGTATCTGCTACAACTGTGGTTACAGGGTCATATTGCATAAACTGTCCTGAAAATGCCTCTGAAAGTCGCACAGTCGAAGAGCCCTACCCAGACTTACCTTATTGCACTTATCCCCGGATAGCGGCCATGATACTTGAGTGTAATGCCTTAAAAAACCCCGGGGTATTCCAGACCCTTCATGGTCGTCATACAGTAGAAGTGAAGGTAATAGAGGCCGTGGTTCTAAACAATACCCAAAACCCGAAAAATTTGTGAACCGGGGGAATCCGAGCCCCCCAACAGCCCGACCCGTGGTGACAGTAGGAGATAGGGAGTACTCCATCCCCACCCAGAATTCCTTGAGGCTCTGGGGATCTCGGTGGAGAGGTTGGGGTGATAAAAACCCAGTAACTGATGATGACTGTTCTGTGAAATAATTAGGAAATTATTGATGAAATTCAAGTAGTGGAAGATGATACTTTGGAAAAGGGGGGAACAAACTTTTACTGATGAAAATCCATCTTGTTTGCATATTAGTTCCAGTAAATTTTCCCTTTAGTAGAAGGATCCGTGATTGCACCCGCCAGGTGTTTATGGATTCTGGGGCACAAGTCAATATAAAGGCTAGTTTGTTTAGAGATAAGCAGCTAAAACATGCCCTTTCCCATAGAACCAGTCGTGTCCACCCTTCGTGGTGTTGCGGGTTCTATTACGGGCAGAGGTCGGACTACTCTTACCCTTTTCCGGGAGAGAATTCCACTTCTTTCCTTGTCGTTGATAAGATTGTTTCCCCGGTGACCTTCTAATCGGATTTGCTGCCATGAGATTTCCGAATTGTGCTTGATCCTTACCGATGGCAGGCAGAAACGATGACCAGTTGTACCATTTTGGGGGCAACGGGATCCCAGGTCTGCCATACAGCTGCAAGTTTTCAGACCGGATTAAGTACTTGCAAGCCGATATGACCCAGTAGCTTTCCAAGCGGCCAGGCACTGAAATTCTGTCACCAAGTCGTGTTCCACCCCCAAAAAATTTTTGAAAGCAAGATGTGCCCAGATTAGGTACGGAGGTATCCCGACCGCCTTTAGTACTGAGTCTATCTCCTTTCCGACTAATTAAGTAGTAGTTTCTCCACAAGGGGCGCCTTGTCGGAAAACACCTATTTGAAATTAGTAATGCCATCTCTTGTCGACGTCACCCCTCTGCAGAAAGATTCTGTAGCAGCTAGTGCCCCACTAGAGTGTCTTTTTTGTCCCCTGTTCCCGATGGTGACAATGTTCTAGTTGACAGTAATTCCTGCAGAGTGAAGGGTTTATTTGTTGAGCCATCTTTACTACTGTCCAAGACAAAGATATTTTACTTTTAATACCTTGGGTCACAGTGTTCGACTCAGAGCCAATACAATCATTGTTGATCTTGTTCACTACCCTACCCCTTTTGGGTTGGGGTGGTTTCCACCTGACCAGTGGGTCGGTGCTATTTCAACCGGGGGGGATCCATCCACTCCCCCGGACCAGTCTATTCCACCAGTAGAAGAGAAAGACTTGCTTCTACCGACTTTCCCGACGGTCGGACGGTTGTTGAAACTATTGAATAAAACCCTAGAGCAATTGCCTTACCAGGGGAGAAGATGGGTTTTAAAGAACCATTGTCCCATCTATCCCACTTGAAACCCGGTACCAGACCAATTTATGTACCTGCGACAGGATGCCGATTACAAGTCGCTGTCGAGAAATTAATAAATAAGATGCTTGACGGGCGTGATCGTACCCAGTAACCACCTTGAATGCGCCCTTAATCCTAGTGCCTAAGAAGGCCTCTTTGGGGCCCAGTGATTGATTTTAGGAAGTTAAATGGAAAAAAACCAGACCGTTTCCCCCTTCCGTACTTGGTGACCTGTTACGTAATATAGGGGATAATAAGGTCTTCTCAACCCTCGATTTTTTAAAGGGTTTTTCAAGTTCCTCTTCATGAGGACAGCCAAGAGCCACCGCATTCTCTACTAACAGGTCATTTCGAACTGTCGTATGGCTTTGGATTAAGATCCTCACCTATCACATTCTCGAGGCTCAACCAATATCTTTAGAGGCCTTATAGGAAAAAATCTAATGGTATATTTAGATGCGTAATTTTAGTCCGAGGATGTTAAGCATTTAGAAAGACTGGGGAAGGTACTGAGTAAGCTTGAAGAAGCCAATCTAAAGATCAAACTGTCAAATGTCAATTTTTTCCCGATCGAAATTGTTTCTTACGTAGTCACTCCCAGAGGGTTATGACTGACAGAAGTAAAGTAGATGCAGTATTGAATTTTCCAACTCCCAAAAATGCTGATGCCGTAAGATCCTTTTTGGGGTTAGCAGGTTTTTAAGATCATATATTGCCAATTTTTCCCCAATAGCAGCTCCTCTAACTAGGCTTTAAGAAAAATGTCCTTTTTTTGGACCTTCAGTCAGGAAAAAACATTTCAAACCCTTGGAAAAATTAACTTTTGCCCAACTAAAAATTCCCAGATTTACGCCCTTTTTATTTAACCACTGATGGGTTTTATAGGCATTGGTGGTTCTCACAGAAGATTATAGTAAAAACAATTGTTTGTATGAGTCCTTAAAAGGTGAAAGGGAAATTATAAGAACTGACAAAAACCCTTGAAATGGGTTTTAAAAAACTTCCGAGACATAATTTATAGTACCCCGTCCATGCTTGACAGATCATGCACCCCTTTAAAACCATTTTCCAGAATAAAAAAACCTTAAAGTGCTAGATGGTCCTTAACTATCCAAGAGTTCCCCCCTTTTAACATTTACCTGGCAAGTCAAAAGAGGGATGTTTATCGCCATGTTAGGGAGTAACTGCTGATCCTCCGTTTAGTGCTGAGGATGAAAAAATGAAAGAAAGACCCCTTTTGGGCTGGTGTGACTGACCCGCCAGGGAAAACCTTTTTTTATTGGGAAACCAATATGTGACTTTTTTAGAACCAAGAATTTCTGACGCTAAACCAGCTAAATAGTAGACGGGCATACCAGTTAGTAATTTCAGTCCCAGTAAAAATAGTTTTTAGCTAAAAAATGACCAGGGGCACACCCCGGATGGGCCGTTGATTAAAAAGCAAGATTAAAACCCCTTTCCCAGGCAACGATATTACCAGTATGTTAAGAAGTGTAGTGTTTGTATGAAACACAAGGGTAATATCAAAGGGCCCAATCCTATCCCGATGTATCCCACATAGTGACCCGGGAAAAATTGAAAGATCTGCAACAATTTTCAAAGTACAACGCAAGGAATAAACATCTGTGTGGATGGTGATATTTCACCAGAATTGGAGGATTCCTTTTCCAACAAACTGGAGAAGAGTAAAGCGGAAGGAACGTTAAAATGAGACACACCCCCTAAATCCAGATCCGATAATGGGGGTAAATTTTTTAACGAGATTCAGAAAAACCCATGTGCCCTTGTATGATTACAAATCTTTTTCCCCACCATCCTGCCAGCAATGGTTTTCAGAAAAAACAAAAAAAAGTATCAGTCTTGAGAGCCCCTGTTAATCCCCAAAATTCAACCTGGGGTGAAGTTTTACCTGATGTTCAATGTGCTATAAATTCTGCTTTTTAATGCTTCTAGGTGATACGCCGCATTACGCCTTGTATGGTGTTACAAGCGTTTGCCTTTTGGTTGTTTAATTCAACCAAAACCGTCATAACCCTGATGATTTCAGCAACTCGTACCAGCCAAATCAGAGGGTTTTTTGAAGCCTAAACACTTCATGTAAAAAATTTTCGAGAACAATATAAAGCCAAACCGACAAAGTTCAAGAGGGTCCCGAGTATGTTGTTTAAATTTAAAAAACTTCAGCAATGCCTAAAAAGACCCAAAAGGGTTTTTCCCAACATAGTTGAACATATCAAGGGCAATAAGTATAAAGGAGAACTTTGTACGGGTAAGTGTAAAAAACACATTTAGATCATATGAAGTTTAGGGCGAAGACGAAGCCCCTGACAACCAGACTGTTTTGACACAATGATAATCCCTCTGACCCCATTTAACTTCTAGAGGGGTCAGAGGGAAAAACCCGATTGTCGTTCTCCTTTTAACCCCAAGGGTTTAGAAACCCCAATTCTTTTTTGATATCAGTGTAGACCCCCCTCAAACAAAATTGAGTTACCTACTGTAAAAAGTTTGATCCACCCAAAATGAAACCATCTGTATATGTAAATCTTTCCCTAGCAGAGTTGGGGGTTTAAAAGTAAAAAGACTTATAATTAGATGATTGAGTTAAGAGAAAATTTTCGATGTGTGTTTTTTTACTAAGTGTTCATTATCTAGAATTTTTTGTGTGTGTTCATGTTCCCTGCGAGTTCTGAGCTTTTAAAAGTTGATCCACCAGCCCTCTGAAAACTTTTCCGTGTAAATATATTTATTCTTCCCCAGAACCCTGAGTGCATGAATACAGATTGATCGATCAAAGAAATTGTAGTTTATGTAATCCATTATATCTAGATCCATTTTTCTCTTATGTACCATTAACTCAAGAAGTGGGGAGAAGATTAATCTTTATCAGTTTAAAGTTATAAGTGTTTGCTATTGAAGATTCACCCAGAACCTGTCTGTTCAGCCTTTGAGTTGTATAGTATGCCAGACGCATGATAACATGGCCAGCTGTTGCGATCATAGATACATTGTTTAGTATATCTTTATACAGCTGGTCCTTTTTTCGTGTGACGTCACGGTACCCCCTGACGCGAGGCTCAGGGGCATGTGCACAGCCACAAAGGGAGACTGCCCCCTCGTTTGACCACAGGCGAGGGCCCGAGGTGTGCGGGGCTCTCCCAATTACTGTAAATATCCCGTAACCATCCAAAAGGAGTATCTTTGACCCCCATATATCTCCCCCAAGACCCACACGAATAGCAGTCATTTAGCAGAGTCAGGTAGCAGAGTCATGTAGCAGAGTCAGTGTAGCGGGTCATGTAGAGAGTCAGTGTGCAGAGTCAGTGTAGCAGAGCAATGAAGAGTCATTGATTCTTTGCAACACAACAGGAAGATCATATATAACAAATTACGGGTTATAAAACCCTCGGCAGCTCTTGTAAAATCTTAAACAACAATGACACAAACATGACAGTGATCATTATACCAGGCGCTTGATGGAGTCGGGAGTGGTGGTGCTTTTTTTTTTTGACCAGTGTCTAGCACCACACTCATGCTACGAAAATGGGAGTGGTGGGCTTGACCAGTGTCTAGCACCACCTCATGCGAGTCGGGGAGTGGGGTGCTTGACCGTGTCTAGCACCACACCATTTTAAAAGCGGGAGGGTGGTGCTTGACCATTTCTAGCACCACACTCATGCTCGAGTCGGGAGGGTGGTGCTTGACCATGTCTACACCACCCTGAGACGGGGGAGTGGTGGGTTTTGACCAGTGCTAGCACCACCCATGCTGTAGCGGGGAGTGGTGGTGCTTGACCAGTGTCAGCACCCCCTCATGCCACGGGGGAGGGTGGTGCTTGACCAGTGCTCACCACACTCATGCTACGTACGTCGGGGTGGTGGTGCTTGACCAGTGTCTAGCACCACCTCATGCTACGTACGTCGGGAGTGGGGGGCTTGACCAGTGTCTAGCACCCCCTATCTACTACGTGGGAGTGGTGGTGCGGCCATTTCACACCACACCCCATGCTCAAAAGGGGAGTGGTGGTGCTTGACCAGGTTAGCACCACACTCATGCTACGTACGTCGGAGTGGTGGTGCTTGACCAGTGTCAGCACCACCCTTCGTAGTCGGGAGTGGTGGTGCTTGACCAGGTCAGCACCACCTCATGCTACGTACGGGGGGAGTGGGGGGCTTGCCCGTGTCTAGCCCCACACTCATGCCGTACGTGGGAGTGGTGGTGCTTGACCGTGTCTAGACCACACTCATTTTTACAGGGGGACA